>JAHWFP010262755.1:226390-318214 GCA_023313725.1 Lithobius niger
ACTCAAACGTGGGATTTAGCCACGATTGAGACGTGCAGCAGTGGACAGCAGGTGTCGACTTGATTATCACTCGAGACGTGGGGTCAGCCACGGACGAGACGAGCGGCAGGGGGTGTAGACCGCTCCCGTCTTGGTCCTCCACTCAAAACGTGCAGTAGTGGACAGCAAGTGTTGACTTGATTGTCACTCGGGTCGTGGGGTAGCCACGGTCGAGACAAGGTGCAGGAGGTGTGGACGCCTGCCGTCTTGGTTCTTCAGGGAAAATGTGGGAATACCCACGAGTGAGACGAGCAGCAGTGGACAGCAACAGGTGACTCGATTTACACTCGAGACGTGGGGTTAGCACAGTCGAGACAAGCAGCAAGAGGTGCAAGCACCTTCCGTCTTGGTTCACCCAAAACGTGGGTTTAAGCCACGAGTGAGACTAGCAGCAGTGGACAGCAATGGGTGACTTGATTTTCACTCGAGACGTGGGGCTAGCCACGGTCGAGACAAGCAGCAAAGGGTGCAAACGTCTTCCATCTTCGTTCACTCAAAACGTGGGTTCCAGCCACGAGTGAGACGAGCAGCACAGGGCTCGAATTGTCTTAGAAAAATTTCATAGCAGAAATGCGATACAAAATACAAATTTGTGTAGCAGTCACGAAAAAATGATTAGCAACTTTTGAAGAAGAATTTATTTAGTAAAAAACAATACAAAAAGTTTACTTTATTTGAAACAATAGCCATTTTTGTTTCCCTTTTACTTTGCTGCACGCACGGATGCTTGGTCAAGACTATGGCGTCCGATGCACGTTAAGACTATTCTGACCCGTGTCTGAAACGAAAGCGCCACCAACTAAATAGCCTACCGAAGGTGATGGTAGGACCGATAATTTCCTAGAATGCATGTGCGACGCTTGGCCTGCTTATAAAGTAGGAGGGATTGGCTTCTCCGTGTCAGCCAACACGATCATGACTATCCTGCTATGTTGTCTCACCTAATACAGTTGTGTCGCTAAACTGCGATACATTATTTAATTTTGCATCGCTAAAGTTTAAATTTGTGGTGCAAATTGCGATGCGATACCGCTCATTTCGAGCCCTGCAGCAGTAGGCATCAACAGGTGACGAGAAATTCACTCGAAACGTGGGGATAGCCACGTTCGAGACAAGCAGCAAGAGGTGTAAACAGCTTCCGACATGATTTAATACTCAAAACCAACCCTTCCCAATGTCGGTCGCCACTCGCCATTTGGCGAGTGGAAATCAACAGTTGGCGACTTGGAATTTAGCCTTACTCGCCAAAACGGCGACTAGCTACAGAGCATGCCACAAAAAAGGGGTATCTCTGGAACCGTATAAGTTAGAGACGAACGGTTTGCGGCGGCGTGCTCGGATTTATAAGGGCTGTATAACTGGATTCTTTGCATTAATACTGGAGTTTAAGAAAATTGCACAAATTTGTTAATGCATAAATTAGAGAAACCTTGCATCATACAAGACGTATTTGGTATGTGGCGAGTAGAAATTGTGAAATGGCGAGTGCTTTGTAAGGTCTACTGTCCAAGTGGCGACTGCTACTAGCTTGACATTTGGAAGGGTTGCTCAAAACGTGGGTACTAGCCACGAGTGAGACGAGCAGCAGTGGACAGCAATAGTCGGCTTAATTTGCGCACGACACGTGGGGTCAGCAAACAGCAGGAGGTGTAGACGGCTTCCGGCTTGGTTCTTCACTCAAAACGTGGGATTAGCCACGAGTGAGACAATCAGCAGTGGGAGACAAGTAGCAGTATGGGTAGAAAACTGTTGTCTTATAGGCTGTGGAAACAGGAACAGTGTTGGCTCTTTACACGAACGAGGCCTTGAGTCTTGATCCTGTAGTTTGAAAACTTAAACATGATGACATCGTGTAACCAAGAACTCGGTAGCAAATCCAACCGTTTCCAGAAATCAGCGCAATCGAAAACGGGAGTAAGGCGGGTTGCCTGCAACACGTCACATCCGGGAATCTGGTGCGGGAAACGGCCGGAAGAGCTAGCGCGACGTCGAGGCGTGTGGCGGGTAGTGATGAGCCGCGCGTTCTCCGAGCGAAAGAGACGTGTCGTCGGTTGTGTCGTCCGGGAAAAAAACCCTCTTCACGGCCGGTTAGGCCGACAGAGGGGTGTCGTGCGGTCTTTGCTTTAAGGCGGCTGCCGGAGGGGAAGTCGCGGCTACTAGTCTTGAGTACGGACTTTCCGGATCGTTAATGAACACGGCGGCTGCGACATCGCGGTGTCATGGATGATGTCTCCGCTCGCGAAGATTTCATTAGCTTCACGTTCACGGTAGTTGTTCTCGGCGGCTTGGAGATCGTTCTGTAAGGACGACAGGTCCAAAGGGTCAGTAGGCGGTGTCCGCTGTACCAGAAGGACAGGCGAGTCAGAGGGGGCGACACCCCGTTGAAGGGCGACATCTGGTGGTGTCGTCCAGGATGTGCCAAACGGCAGCGAGGGTTGCGGAGGCTCAGCGGTTGGGAGAAGAGCAAACGAAGCAGGCTTCGGAAGCAGCGCCATCTTCGGCGTTTAATCCAAACTCCATAACCACGGGGCGAGTTGGCGTACAGACACCTCTGGAGGAAAATGAATGCCGAAAGCGTCCACGCTCTCGCTTTTATAAGGGAAGACCGCGCCACGTATGCGCGGTGGGATATGCAAGCAGGTGTCTACGCATCAGAAGAAACCTCCAGGGAAACATCATATTCGAGGAATGTAATGCTAAATTATCAGGTTAATATGTTTTGGCAATAAAGAAAGAGTAATTTAATTCCACTCAAGGGAATCCAGATATGCTCAAGGAATGATGGAGTAGCAGTAGAGGAGCAAGAAAAGTTGTCAAGCCTGTTCAACCAAAAGGGGTAAAAAAGAGGGTGACATGGAAACGGGACATCAAAGAAACAACAGAACCAGTTCAAGCATGACAGCCAAATTAGGAGCCAAAAGATGGGGAAGCGGCAGTAGAAGTAAAAGTACCGCATCAGAACTCCTTGCAAAGCATGCACCAGAGGGAGATGCAGATGAAAAGAATAGGATACTACTACATGACCACTTCCTGCAAGCATTTAAAGATGGAGGATTATTGGTGACCCCAAAACG
The DNA here is from genome assembly GCA_023313725.1 of Lithobius niger. NCBI lineage: Eukaryota > Metazoa > Arthropoda > Chilopoda > Lithobiomorpha > Lithobiidae > Lithobius > Lithobius niger. The sequence goes on from JAHWFP010262755.1 coordinate 229,504, forward strand.
AAGTTGATTCCAGGAATCACCAAGTGGTGCTGGCTGTAGACGTCTCTAGTAAAGAAAAACACATCAGTTGTATGATGTTAGCTGCCGACGTTCCTGAACCAAAGACATTCAGTGAAACAATGAGCGATGAGCAAGCCGAAGAATAGAAAAAGACTGCAGAGGAAGAATACGACTCTGATGGAGAAAGGAGTATGGACCATTCAGGACCTACCGAAATGAAGAAAAGCTATAGGCCATAAATAGATTTTTTTTTATGTCAAAGCGAATGCTGATGGAGAAATCTGCCAATACAAAGCATGCCTTGTGGCACAAGGATCTAGCAGGAGTATGGCATGACTACACGAACACATATGCACCAACCGCGAGCCAGAATACGGCCAGGACCCACATATCCGTAGCAGCAACAAAATCTTGGATAATCCACCAGCTTGACATTAAAACGGCTTACCTCAACGGAAAAATAAGCGAGCCCATGAGGCAAACAGTCCGCATTAATTAAAGACTGGTCTTGTGGAACCAAGATACATTAATCTAAGATTTCAAGAAAGAAATGACAACTGCCCCAACTGGGACTCGAACTCAGGTCTTCCCGCTTACTGCGCCGGGCGCTCTAACCACTGCGCTACCGGGGCGAATAGTGGCTACAGGCTCCAGCCGAGCTAAAGCTGTTCAGTCTTTCTCAGTGTTGACCTAGAGGTTACAAGTGTATCTCGTGACCTCTGTGATTAGTGTATCTTGTATCCTCACAAGGCCGGTCTTTAATGCAGACTGTTTGCTTCGTTTACCCTTTACCTTGTGATTTATTCTTTGTTTAATTTTTATGCGACAACCAGAAGGGTTTAGGACGAGCAGTGATGAAGATAAAGTTTACAGACTGCAGAGGAGCTTATATGGACTAAAACAATCTGGCAGGTGCTTAACTTAACTTTATTAACATCTGTCAAATCGCCAAAAGGCATTACATGACTAAAAAGAACACAAGAAACAAAAAGCAAACAAATACCGGCCTCCGTGATGTACAAAAATAAACATGGTCCAGTTTGCATTCAGTGCATGCAACTTATACAGCCTAAATTCATATTCCCAGCAAATAAAGAAAGAAGACTTGGATGTCAAAAGTAAAGAAAAATATAAATACAATTTTTAAACATAATGCTACAAAAATGCATTTCTTCTACTAATTTTTATACGTTTACTATGGTTATACACAAATACAAAATTTCTTTAAATTCCTATAAATTCTTGCTTTTAGCTATAATAAATCTTTACATGCATACTCTTTTCACAGAAAAGATACTAAATTTAATATTTTTTAGGAAAATTAAAAATAGAATTGGATGTCTAGAGTAAAGAAAAATATAAATACTATTTTTATACATAATGCTGCAAAAATGCATTTCTACTACTAATTGTTATACGTATACTTTGGTTATATACAGATACAAAATTCCTTTTAGCATAATAAATCTTTACATGTATACTCTTTTCACATTAGAGATACTAAATTTATAAGCTTTATAAAATAGTCATTCACGGATTGCCCGTGCTCGGATGATTAGTCGGAAAAAAAAAAGTAGTAAGCTCGGGGGATGTACACAAGATGTGAGAATCAAATGCGTTTTTAAAAATATTGACTGAGGATGCAGAGATCACTTGTTCAGGTAAGCTGTTCCAAATTTGTTGTAGTCGAGAAAAGAAAATGTTTTTTGCCCACACATGATTGCGGAAAAAAAATTTAAGTTTCAAGGAGTGACCCCTGGTAGCAGCCTAAGTTTGAAATTGAAGGTGTTTACGAAGAGTAGGACCACCGTAGTTAAATTTTTAGATTTTAAACAAGGTAAGGATGCCAGACGTACATAACGCCACCAAATGGAAGGCACATTTATAAAGAGTAAACGTTGTTGGTATGTTAGATTGTTTAGGTTTCTGACTCTCTTTGTGAATCATCTTTGCACATTTTCCAAGGCTATTAGATCTTTTTTGTAGTAAGGGCACCAGAAATCAATAGCATACTCGATCTTCGGGCGTACTAGAGCGAGGAATAATTTAAAGTAAATAGAACGGTCACGTGATGTGATGGTTCGACCAATTAGGCAAGAACTGGAATTTGCTTTAGCTACGACTGTTTTGATGTGGATCGAAAAATTGAAATTATCGCCAATTGTGATACCAAGATCCGTGGCGGTGTCGACAGAGTTTAAAAGATTAGTGTTCCAGTAATAAGGGAGAGTTGGATTATTATTGCCAATGTGGAGTATACAGGATTTTTTGGGGTGAATATCCAATTTCCATACTTATCTCCAACTTTGTAGGTGGTCAATATCAGCTTGGAGTAGTGAAGGGGACTGTGGCATGCTCAAGCAAGTGCCAATTTTGGTGTCGTCCGCAAATTTTGCTAGGCAGTTTACAGATTCTTTGCCAAAATCATCAAAGTAGAGTAAAAATAAAAGGGGGCCCGAAACAGATCCTTGGACCGTTCCACTAGTGCAATAGGACTGAATGGGAAGTACATTAAGAAATTTTCGCCGGAGAAGCATAGATCTATGCGCCTACTTTGTGCCAAAAGAAAAGAAAAGTGATGTAATCTGTGTTTTTGTGGATGATGATGCTCTCATATCTAAAGATGAAGAGGGCATAAATACATTGGAGGAACTTATCGGTCGCAATTTTGAATATCGGGACACGGGAAAGATACACAACTTCCTAGGAATAAAGATTGAAGAGATTGAAGATGGCGGAGACAAGCTAGATATATTAAGGAGTAGTGTTGGATGGTAAACCGGTCAGCGGTACCAAAAATGCAACGGGAAAAAACGCCAATGAAATTGACTGGTTTCTTTAATCTTGTTCTTTAACATTGAAGAGGCCATTGTCATGAAGGTGAAGGCCACAAAATGATGTTATCGTACGAGTGCAGAAGCATTCGGTTTCGGTGATGCAAAGTCGGCAAGGTAACACGTCAAGCTACATCTCCTTCGCCGCAGGGAACGATCCAGCAAAGGAAGAAAGCTCTTAGTGTGAATTTATTTTAAAGCTTTGTAGGAATGTCTAATCTTTTATGATATTTATGACAAAACAAAATTGTATGACAATTTCACAACATTTCGATAAAATCAAAGAGTTTTATGATTTTGTGACATGTGGTAGCCCTAGTGTCACCAAGGTGTTCATAAGCAGTGCAAAGCAGACGATGTAGTAAGCCGAAAAATCCTCGAAGCCTGACGAAGATATCCGGGTGATATCGAAAATTTACTGGACTAAGTGTGAGTCCGTGTTGTGAATTTGTGCGAACTTAGTAGTGTTATTTTATAAAGTATCCAGAATATCTTTCTCTTTATCAATTCCTGCAGTATTGTAAATCTAATGAGAAAGATCCCCTGAAATCAGTTACAGTATTTCGTTTGTACCTGAGCTTGATTTCAACCCATCTACAGTTGCTTTGGCTAGTCGGCCTATGTGGTTTCTTATTGGCTTTTTTTTCAGTAGCCTATGTGACAGTCATTTTCTTCCTTTCCCTACCTCCTTTTTTTTCCTTTATATTTTCCTACTTTCAGTTCCTTAATAAGCTACGAGATTTGCGGACCCCTGTTGCTTGCCGCACTTATGTCGTTTCATGCTTTCCTGCGTTGCGTCACTGTAACAAAAATGCCCATGGCCGAGTGTACAGCGCCGAAGCCAGGAATTTTTTTATACTCCCGTACCAGAATTAAAATGTAACCCCACCTCCCCTCAAACAAAAAAAATGCATTCCAGAATGAATTTATTTTCTTAGTTGCGAATGCAAATTTTTTGAAAACCTTTTTTCGTCATGCATAATGTAATGTTACCATGCCTGGACTTTAGGAATTAGTTTAGGTCTCTGTGCTTCTCCACTATGAGGCCGAGGATGGCACTTTGTTGAAATTCGAAGTGTTATTTTTTTAACCCTCTGGGCCCTAGAAGCCGATATATCGGCTTTATATTATATACGTTTGAGTTAAGAAAAGAAAACCTCAGGGCCCAGAGGGTTAAATACCGTTAAGTAATGCTTTTTTTTTTGCATATAGTTCTTATTCGTTTATTGCTTTGATTTTTCTCCGTTGTTTTACTATTATTTGTTGTTTTATTATCATTATTTGTGTTCCTTTGCTGTAGATTACAGTGCTCAAAAACACATTAATAAAAGAGTCGATTTAACGCAGTAATCAACACTTTTTTTATTCACAATCAGCAAGTTTTTTTTTCATCTCGGGCATGAAATTTTGTGGAAATTGTAAACATATATGATTAACTCATTACGAACTGTAAGCTTTATTCAAAAAGAGGCTATTTTATTTCGCTTACGAACAAAATTACTAACTTTTCAAGCCGCGTAGTCAACTAGTCATGCTCTCCCCTTAATGGCAACTTTCAATTTTTAACCATGTTTTTTATCAACTTCTGAATTTTAGGTTATTCTATGTTTGGAATTTACGATTATTTTACAGGAATTAGAAAGCACCGTCCTTCATTTGAAACCTTTACCACCTTTTTATGTTACGTAGTTGTCTAGAAATAAGCTTGAGTTTGTAAACAAAACTCAATTATCGTAGTGTACTATGAAGGCCTTTTGGCACTTCACGTTCCTCGGCCTGAAGGAAACCCCCGCACGTGCAGGAGCTGCGTGGATGCATGGCTACGGCCCTGCGATTGTAGCCTACATATTGCTAGAAGTGATAAACATGAGTACCAGGGAAAAGAGACCTTTATTAAACGGTAACATCCGTATTTATAAGCAGTTACAATATCATGTGACTCCGACAAAGATGAACGCATTTCACCGAAAATTCAGTGAACATTTTGTAAATTGTTCGTTTTTGTGGTTTTAGTGCAAGAAAGTAATTATGTTCTTCAATAACCACTGTAATCGCCGCTTGCCGGTTTTTACGATCATGTGACTAACTAGCCATTGGTTAAGACTAGTTAGTCCATTACATAAATAGCAAGAAGGTTTTCATTCATTCGTGGGAGTATCCACGGATGACGTCACAGTGTGTTAGAGCATGACATGGTGGGAGGCCAACATACACTGCAATCACCGAGCCTTCACGTGTCTCCTGGCAACATCTATGACGTCACGTAGCAACTCGCGAAGTGCCAACTTTGAGTTTTCACCATGGCCAAACGGTGCCTTTGCCCCAAAACATTATGAAAGGAGATAACCTTATTCAGCAGCTAATTCTCAGTTTATTAAAAAAAAAACGGTATTCTTCTGCTGTTCCAAGATTCCTTTCTGGCTACCATTCCTACCAAGGGTGCCCACAGAACAGCAAAAAGGGGTGGGTTCAAAAACTCAGAAAGGGCTAAATGATCAATCAAAAGGGAAAAACATCAATCAAAAAGGGCAAAAAAGGTCAATCAACGACACATGCACTTGGGGGAAAGTCTCTACTACATCTCTTACCATGTTGGAAAGGAAAGCTTACATTTTTAACATTATACGCTCACAGCATTTTTCCAAACCTTTTTTTTTACGCGTATAAAGGGCAACCAACCTACCGGGGGGGGGCTTGAGCCTCAATGTAGGGGTCAGCTTGATTCCTACATGGAAATCTGTCTACTTATTTGGTCTTTATAGAATCTACTAAACAATTTACTCCATTTTGTTTTACTAACACCATGTATGTTTTTGGCTTACGTTTTGGATTTTGCCATTATTCCAGTCAGACAGAGGGCATTACATTTTATACTTCTAAAAAACAGGTCAAACTTACGCACACTCCCTTTGTTACGTAAGGAATATTTGGATAACAATACCATAAAACTTTCTTCGTCAGGTGCTGAAAAATTATTCGACACACGTTATCGTTTGCAGCTACCCTCAGGCCGAAGTGAGGCACAGTAAATCGAAGTGGTTCGAACCAACATGCCAAGATGGGACATTTTGACCGGGATCAACGGTCCTGGAATCAACTCGATCGAGTTCGCATGGTCCACTCCGTTCACTGCTCTTTTCCTATTTAAGTTACGGAATCGAAGCTAATGTCCAGTGTTAGTGGTTCTTTACCTCGTTGACTTTACGAGTGACGAGTTTACACCTAGGAATAGACTAAGTAGTAAACGGTAAATAGTATCAATCATCAATACCAAGAATTCTCGTCAATACGAAAGAACTACGTTGGTGTCGACAATCTGCATTTTAAATGGTAATTATTATATTAACGTAGTGATGTAGCAAACAACTTAGTGTGCATACTTATACACTAAACTCGTACTGCATCACTATTGAATATTCATTTGAACTGTTTTGTTACTTACTCGAATTTTTTGACTAACGTCGGCTCCCATGGACTCCATGTTGATTGACGTGGTGTTGCAACGAATTGCAATCCTCACAAGTTTGTAAAACAAAACTCATTTAAAATAATTTAATTTTAATATTAGTCACTATAAGTAGTTTTGGCATAAAATTTAAAAATTTGACCTTAAATAAATATTTAAAAGCGTCAAATGTAATAGATACTACATTAAAACAATTTGCAACTGACTAAAATATTGCAGACATCTTTAATCTTTTTGTGTTCAACATGGCGGACACACCTGATATTGCCGAAATAAAAAAGTTACGGGTCGTGGATTTGAAAGAAAGACTGCAAAAGATCGGACTTTCGACATCGGGTAAGATGCAGTTTTTTCTTAAGCATTGTAACTCACGAGGTGGAAATATGGCTGTTGTATTAAGCAATTGTTGTAGTTTTTCTTGGTGTCAACACCAGGCCCAAGAGCGCAAAACCGCATGGTCTTATTATTTCATATTTCTTTCAACTTTATTCAAGTTTTCTTCATCTCCGCAAAACAAAGCGCAGCGAAGTAAACGTTGGGATTCAGGAACCTACAAATTTAATTATTGCTTTTCAAAACGAATAGGAGCCTCTCTTATTGCATGCTACACATTCATCCCGATTCCAAAGACGTCCGAATTCGACCATAGCCATGTACACAAACGCAACGTCGACGTACAGTACACACTGACAATCGCATGGTATGAAGACGGTAGCGTAGCGACTATAATTATAGGGTTGTAATTTTTCCGGAAAAATTAAATTAAATATTCAGATACTTTTCTGAAAAATTTCGGGAAAATTAAAAAATTTGGAAACAAATGAAAGAAATTAAAGTGTTTTGTATTTCAATAATTATTTTGGTTCACGAACAACTTTGTGATAAGACATGAGTAATAAATAAGTAAGTTTTGAGCATCATCTTCATCATCTTCATCTTATTTCTGGTTAGTTTCATTATTTGACTTGGAGCTATTGCTGTCACTTGCACTTACGCATTCTACAGACTCCTAAAAAATAGAATTTTGCAAAATTAACTGTTTTGACAATTTTGACCAATTTAGTACTTTTTACATCACAAGAATAATTACGCAAATACCACACACAGATATTACAACAATATTGAGGGCTTGGTGCACCATCAGCTCACAGCCGAGTTTGACAAGAAGTGGCATCTCATTGGAAGCGATGTTATATAGATCAGTGGTCTGCTTCGGTCTCCACGCGTGTCCTTTCGAATTTTTGTTTACATTTGGTGATGTGAGAACTTGTTTTTCTGTTATGGGATTAATTAGACGTAATTATGCAAATTACTTTAATTAAATTAATTAAGAATAATCAGTACTTGAATATTAATCTAAGCATAATATGAATAACTCAACACTGCTCATTTAATATTGATCAAAATAAAAGCGCATGATCTACAAATATTTATTATTGATAGAAAAAGAAACAACAAGCAAAGCTATTTTATTTTGTGAGCAGAGCCTTAAAAGACCAACAGGGCCAAGAAAGAGAGCACAACCACAACATGACAGGTTGAGATTTATATCCGCAAAGTGGCTAAGCCACGCACCCCTACTATTCAAAGAAAGGCTGGCGCAACGGTTACATCCGCACTTCTCAGTAGAGCAGGTGAACATCCTGGCTATTCACAGTAAGGCTAGGAGCGCTGGCTTCGGACTAGCCTATTGGTAAAATAAATGGTTTCAAGCTAACTTAACTCAAGACACACTAAGGTAATAAACCTCTCTTAGAACAGCTTCAGTTCAGTTCTAAGTATTTCAAAACAGCCTTTAAAAAACGGCAAAATAGCATGTCGAGCAATCAGTCGTGTAGTTGTCGTTTCAAGCCGAGTTGTCATCTTGTACGTCCGCCGAGCCTAGCCGATTGAGCCACAGCAGCGAGCGAACGAGTCAGGCCTTGACTCAGGACGACTGGGAGTTGGTTGCCAGGCAACATAGCCTCAAGCCGCTGGATAAGCGTAAAGTATAAGCTGTATCGTTCGCGATGCAAACTGTTTAATAATTGAACTGATATTTTAAATGGGATAATAGAAAGGCAGAAATACGGAATAATTGCACTCTTGAAGGAATTAGCTTAGGCTAAAGTCTATTGATTGTCAGAGTCCATGAATACGATCTCCTCTTCCTATTCCGCTCTCTATCATTTTATTTACAGGCACCTGAAGTAATGCAATAATGTTTTGCTCATATATATTTCAATAATCGCATACAAAGTATAAGGCTAAATAAGCCAAGTTGGAATAAAACCAAACAGAATTAAACAAGTACAGTAATCCATTTCTTGTCATGTGTCGATTTTTATTCGAGTTAAGAATTTTGATGTCAAGTGTATTTTGTTTGCCATTCTAGACAAATTGGGTTTGCTTAGTGGATATTGAAGTACGTAAACCCAAAACAATGGTGTCAGAAGTTACTCACGAGACCTTTTGATTACTTCTGGTGACCAATCCAAAGTGATTGTTGAATATTTTGCGGCGAATAATTCTTTTAAATTTTATCAGTTCCGATTTCGAGTTCGGTGTTCTGTTCATGGATTCTTGGTTGTGTTAGTAGCCTATTGATATTGGTTAGAGTGCTTATCGTTGCAGGAGTGTGCTATTCTGGAGAAATTGATTTAGCGATTACGATCGATTAGGATTGATTGTTGCAAATTGCGGAGCATCGTTGAATATTGATCATAATAGGTGAATTGATTGAGATTGAAATAGCAAATTGCAATTTAGCACAATTATTCAGGTTGTTGCAGGGCTCGAATTGTCTTAGAAAAATTGCATAGCAGAAATGCGATACAAAATGCAAATGTGCGTATAGCAGTCACGAAAAAATGATTAGCAACTTTTAAAGAATAATTTATTTAGTAAAAAAGAAAACAAAAAGTTTATTTTATTTGAAACAAGAGCCATTTTTGTTTCACTTTTACTTTGACTTTTAATAATGCTTGGTCAAAATTATGGCATCCGATGCATGTTCAGACTATTCTGACCCGTGTCTGAAACGAAAGTGCCACCAACTAAATACCGAAGGTGATGGTGGGACCAATGATGTCCCAGAATGCATCTGCGACGCTTGGCCTGCCTATAATGTAGGAGGGATTAGCATCTCCGTGTTAGCCAACACGATCTTAACTATGCTGTTATGTTGTTTCATTTAATACAGTGGCGTCGCTAAACTGCGATACATTATTTAATTTTGCATCGCTAAAGTTTAAATTTGTGGTGCAAATTGCGATGCGATACCGCTCATTTCGAGCCCTGTTGTTGGTTGGTAAGTGAAATTTTATTTGAGAATTGTTTTGGTTGAAATTGGTTGAATTTTGGATTCGACGAAGGCTGATAGCAGTGAAATTTTTTTTGGAGGCAAATTGCATAGCAGAGACGTTCAATTTAGTGCTAGGGTCATTGTTTTGGTTGCGATATTTGTTGCTACAAATTTTTTTTCTCTGTGAAAACTTAACATGCCTAGAGGTAGAGCACGAGTGGCTCGAGGGGCCATAACCCGTTCATCTCGTGGTAGGCCTATCATTAGGAAAAGAATTATTGGCGAGATCGATGATTCAAGCCTATTCGCAACCAGCACTCCTAAACGAGCGAGACGTAGGGCTAGACCTTTAAGCGAATCTGAATCTGATAATAATATTGAAACCAGTCGACATAATTCGTCTTCACCAGTGCGTAGTCGTGACCGATCTCTGTCTCCAGGCCAAATAATGGCGAGATTAAATACTATTCCTAATAGAGACAGGCCAACTGGTAGCGATTCTCCTCAGATTCGATCTCGTGAACCTTCGGTTCACAGCACAAGGCAAACAGTGCCTCCAGACAGGGGTAATAATACTGGTGCTGATAATTCAGACAATTCTGTAGTGTCTCAGGTTTTAGCTGCTTGTGTGCAGGCTAGCAATGACTCGCACAGAGATATGATGAGGCAGGCTGCAGATAGTCATTTAGTTTTGGTTAAAGAATTGGTTGACAGTTTCAGAACTCAAACCCAAAGCCCCCTCCGCAATAATGCAAGGCTCTGGGACGACGTAAGGGCCGCGAAAAAATCCGTCACTCCATTCGCGGGTGACGAAACAATCGATGTTTTTACCTTCATGTTAATGTGTGAGAATTTAAGACTATTAGACCCCACAATGCAAGATTCTGAGCTGATTGCAGCAGCTAGGGCGAAATGTGTAGGCAGTGTGGCTAAATTTTTGGCAACAAACCCTAATGTTGCAGGTTTAAACGATTGGAATAGATTTTAAAAGCAAGCTTTGATCGATCGTTTCGGTTCAGGTGGTCGTAGCATAACAATGGCTATGCTTTTCCGTACTAGAATGGGACCAGGTGAAACTTTAGAGGTTTTTGCACAACGATTGGAAACCATGGCTTCAGCCATATGGTTGATTAAGCCTGACGGTAGTGAGGAAGCCGCAGCCCGAAAATTAGCATCTAAGGATGAGGGTTTAAGGTCCGCCTTTTTGCAGGCTATGCGTCCGGAAATAGAAGTGCATCTTACAGCTGTTAATCCCCCCACTTTTCATGAGATGTGTAATCAAGCTATTATTAAGCGTTCAGTTTTGCAAGGTAGAGACGCACTCATGAAGGGGAATGAAGCACAGGACCAAGGAGGGCTAAATGTAAACAAACCGACAGAAAGCAGTCAGCCTACAAATCCTACAGTCAATAACTTAGCGATGGGCTCGATTTTGGAGCGTTTTGAAGCATTAGAGAAAGCTCATAATAAGCTAAAAAGGACTAAGGATGCATTAAATGAGGCTAAAGTTTGTGCAGTAGGTCAGGAGTCTCAGGATATGAGGGCATGCTACAGATGTTTAGCCAGAGGTCATTTGAAACGAGATTGCGTACATCTCCTCAACGGCTACAAGAAGTAAGGCAGAGAAATCAGCAGAGAGTAGGCGCACAAGGGTTTTCACAGGCCTATAACGGAGGTGGCCGTGGTAATTATAATCAGAGAGACAACGGCAAGCGAGGAAACTATTTTTCTGGTTTTGCAAACAGGGATTCTGTTCAAAATAACATGCACAAACAACAGAAAAATAATGGCAATTCAGGCTATAACGGAAATAGAGGCCAACAAATCAGGGATGGCCGCCAAAACCAAAATAACCAGCAGCAGCAAAATTATCCACACCAACACCAAGCCGGTAATAATAATAATAATTACGCACAGGTCCCGCAGTATGCTACTCAGGTCGAACAGATGGGCGAAGATAACGATGTTCCAAAAAACGAGTTGATAGCCTAGAATATAACAGGGATTCTAGGCTATGCAACAACCTGTTGAGTTCAGTAGGCCAGTCCGGAACTCACATAAGTTCAGTGGATGTTGCAAATCCTGTTCAAACTAATGCTAAAACTGTAGATTTTAAGCCTTTTATAAGTTACTACAATGCAGTTATTTTCAAGTGAAGAAGCAGATAGGCTAATGAGAAAATTATATGCTCACGTTGATTGGCATCAACAAAAGCTAGCCTTGCCAGATCGAACCTTGACCTTGCCTAGGCTAGCGTCATACTACGGTAAAACTCCCTCGAAATACGTGGCTTCATCATTAGACAACAATGTGAATCTTACAGAAGAATTTAAAGATACATTAAATTCAGTTAATGACACTTATGATCTGAAATGTGATTCTGTAATTAAATTACCTTGTTCGAAGATGGTGTCGACGCCACAAACTTTCACTCGGAGTTAAATCCACTCGACAGCAACAAGCCTATTGTAATCGCACTGCTTGGTGAAACGCGAAATGTGCAGCTTAAACACTATACAGAAACATTTCGTAAAACTGACGTCGAAATGCCATCTGGTTCAGCTATGGGTATTTCAAAACGTGTTTTGGACAATTGGAAAGTTAGGATTCCAACAATAAATGGTGTAAACGAACCAACTATTTGTTTAACTTTCTGGGATAATACGTCAGTAACTGTCGCTGATAATCCACCTGTAAACGAGCAGTCACTGAAGCGAGACGGTAGCCTAAATTTGAACAAAAGCGCCAAAACGGGTTGTCTCTGGTACACCCAACGCCATCTAGGATCAGCAATTGATACTAGAGACGCGGAAGGTAGCCTATTGGATTTTGAAGAGGGCAATGAGGCGAGCGAGAAAAGCAGTAGCGGCGCACCCATTAACATTGTCAAGGATAAACAACACACGACGTACGTACGGCCCCACCTTGTGTTTAACATTGGTGGTGTGCCTAAGGTGTGTTTGGTCGATACTGGTTCTACGCTCAGTTTACTTGACAATACATCAGCGCAAGCCTTGTTTAAAAATAGCGCCAGTAAAGGCCATTTAGTAAACCTGGCCTCACCCATTGAATTAGTGGGCGTGGGAAATCGCCGTATAGCAGCAACACGGAAAATCGTAACAACTGTTTCAAAATGCGGTTTCGAAAAAGAGCAGGAGTTTGTCATAGTACCGGATGGTAGTTTCGGAAATATACCTACGCTATTAGGCTACGATTTTTTGCAAGTCAGTCTGATTTGGTGAAAATAAATTGCTCACGTAATATTTTGGAAATTGGCGAGTTAAGATATCAAATGTCTACCTCAGCAGCAGCTGCATGGCAAGCTTACAACATTAATATGGAATTAATTAATAGGGATGCATATATACCTATTAATCCGCACATTGCAGTTATTACTGTGTCTTCAGACGAATGTACCGAAGAAAGTCCTGAATCTAGTTGGAATTGTGCGCCACAGCACGAATATGTCGAAATTGAAGGCAGGCTGCTCAGAGATGAAATAATACCAAAACAATACTGAGTGCCGAGTAACCGGTCTCTTAAATACTCCCCAGCCAGAAATCCAGACAGGCGTGTTTACGCCAAAGAATAGTAATACTGGAGTTTGTTTTGCGCATAGTTTAGTAAATACTAATCCTACGGGCACTGTACCAATTTTAGGTGCAAACATGGTTGGTTTTGCAGTAAAACTTGTTGCGGGCACAGTTTTAGGCGTTTATACAACTGCATTGGTGGACCACGACGATCGCGTGGCTTCCGTAGACGCACATCTGGCCGATGTCAGCAAATCAAGCTCAAGGCCTATCGAGATAGCGGCGCAACAAGCTACACAGGGAGCAGAGGTACCTGCTGGGTCCTCAGCTGAGCCTCCCAAGCCCCCTAAGCAGCGACCGAAGGAGGAATTGGATGCAGATTGGGACAAATTAAAGCATAAGTTTATATTTCCTGATTTAAGCGACGAGCAAAGGCTAGAATTCCTAAATATGCTTAAAAATCATCAGGAATCATTTTCAAAACACGATTTTGACCTTGGATTATACGAAGGGTATGAGGTGAATATTGATACAGGGAACTCAGAGCCAGTGCGCTCAAAGCTGTATCGAGTACCATTTCATCAGAGAGAGTTACTGGATAGTTATTTGGAGGAAATGTTGAGAACTGGCATAATAAAAGAAAATAAAAGTGCATGGATGTCGCCATGTCTTCTTGTGTGACGCAAGCCTTCAGGGTATAGGCTCGTAGTTGACCTAAGAGGCTTGAATTCCACTGTTAAGAGTGTCAGTGTACCGATTCCTACTGTGAGCGAAAGCATGGCGCATTTGAGTGGCGCTAAATATTTTTCAAAGTTGGATTTCAAATTTGGATTTTACCAGCTGAAACTTGCTGATTCAGCTGTGCCTAAGGCCTCATTCTGTTCTCATAACAGATAATTTTCATTTTTGAGGGTTCCGATGGGGCTTAAAACGAGCCCTGCACATTTCCAGTTTTGTGCACAACAAATATTTGCGGACATACTAGGCGTCTATTGTGCCATTTATTTGGACGACATTTTGCTGTCTAGTCCAGATTTCTCCACACATATCAGTCATGTGGACAAGGCACTAGGTCTAGTGGCTAAGTCGGGCATGAAACTTTCTGCAGAAAAATGCAATTTTGGCTGTAAATCGGTCAAATTTTTGGGATTTGTAATCGATAAAGAAGGTATACACCCTGACAAAGAGAAAACAAGAGCTATGGAGCAATACCCAGTGCCAAAGACGCCTAAACAAGTGCGTTCTTTTCTCGGGTGTTGCAATTTCTACAGGCGACATGTGGCAGATTTTGCGAAAATTAGTTCGGTTTTAACCAAACTAACAAGGAAGAATGTAAAATTTCATTGGGGCGAAGCTGAAGATAAAGCCTTCAAGAGCTGAAAGCAGCTATGGTCAATGCTACAACCCTAAAGCACCCAGACTTTACTCAACCCTTTTATCTGGAAACAGACGCTAGTTTGGTTAGTCTTGGCGGTGTGCTGTCCCAGATGCACGGTGGGATAAGCTATCCCTTAGCTTACACTTCGCGGACACTCACGCCGGCCGAGAAAAAGGAAACAGCTACAGTTAGAGAGATTTTAGCTATCGTACATGCAGTGGATGCTTTCCACTGTTATCTTCTTGCTAAAACGTTTTTCCTGACAACCGATAATTTAGCAGTGTGCTACCTTTATTGTGCAACTAGCTTACCCCCCAAGCTTGAGCGAGTGTTGCTACAATTGAGAGAATTTGAGAGAATTTGAGAGAATTCGTAAGACACAAACCAGGTAAATCACTTGCTGTTTCGGATGCACTATCACGAGTAGAGATCCCAGTGTGTGCACTCGGTAGCCAATATCCTGACTGGACGAGGGCGCACCTGGCAGCAGAGCAGAGAACTGACGAATACTTTGGGCCTATTCTAGATCGTCTTAAAGATCAGTGTTCAGAAGATCTTCTTGATGCAGAAAACAACAGAAATATTTATTTCAAAGACTATGACGGAATTCTGTATAGAATTCGGTTAGTTAAGCCTGAACAGGGTAGGATGGAAAACCTACCTCAAATGTGTGTGCCTAGGGCATTAGCAATCCATTGCGTAAGGGTTTACCATTCAACTCCAATGGCTGGCCACCATGGCTGGAAGCGTACTCTAGAGATTATACAGTTACACTGTTTTTGGCCCAACATGGCTAGAGATGTAGAGAACTATGTGAAGAGTTGCCCAGTTTGCCAGGCCTATAATCGGCCAAATAAACCACATAAAGCGAAATTAAGGCCCTATAAGCCTTTGCAGAGGCCGGGAGTCTCTAGGAGTATTGATTTGATAGGGCCGTTGAATACCAGCATGCACGGAAATTCCTGGATATTAACATGTGTAGACGACTTTTCAAAGTATATCATTGCAGTGGGCCTACCAAATAAAAAGGCCGAGACAGTTGCTCATAAACTTTTCACTAGGCTAATCTCTAGATTTGGCTGTCCCTTATCTTTGAGATCAGATTGCGGTTCAGAATTTCGCAATGAAATTGTCGCGAAACTAGCAAATTTGTTTCAAATTAAGCAAATAAATTTCACCCCTAATGTTTCATGGGTCGGAGGAAAAATCGAAGTGGCAAACAAATGCGTTGAGACAGTTTTGCGTAAGGTCGCTGCAAATTGCGAGCAAGAATGGGATAAATTCCTACCAATGGTAACCATGACATTGAATTCGGTACCAAATTCCTCAACCTTATTGTCTTCACACTACCTCCATTTTGGCTCAGAATTACGGTTACCAAGCGCACTTTGTTTCGAGCCAGCACAAATTTGTTATGACAGCGACAATACAATCATCGTTCGTTTAGAAACTAGACTACAAGCAGCTTTCGAAGTTGCGCGGATGCATAACTGGAAAGCTATCAAAACACAGCAGAAATTTTATGATAAGACTGCACGTCCGTATGTCTTTTTGGTGGATGATTACGTATTAGTCAAATCGTTCCTTTTGATTAAACAGATCTCCCCGAAATTACAGCGGGCGTACATATGTCTGTACAGGATTATGGAGTTCATAAATGATGTTATCGTGCGTGTAGTACATTTTCTTGATCCAACAAAAATACTACGCGTACACGTTAACCACATTAGAGCTTGGTTCCTACGGGAAAATAACCAACCCATTCCCTTTAATGGAGCTTCTGATTTGGAAATAGCGGAGTATGTTAATGGTGAATTAACTGAGGAAGAAATAAATATAAAACGGTACATTGCTAACCTCCTGGAAGATCCGAATGATCATGCTTCGGAAATCGATTTGCCTAATTTTGCAGCATCAAGTTCTGAAAATATTACTGGAGATGAAACAATTAAGCGTAAGCTTGTTGAGCCTCGATCGGCTGAATTTTTGCAAAACAAATACAGAAAGCTTGATCATGAATTAAAACTGCAACGCCATAGAGGTGCGATGAATTCGTATAATACTCGTTCGTCAAAATGTACTCCAGAAATTCGTCTAAAAAGGCAATTTGACGATGCAAAAACTTGACAACGATTAAAGGTTAGCCTACAGCACATACGCTTACACGCTAGTAAAAGGCGGTATAAATGTGTACAGTGTGATGCGTAGTTTCTCGTATTCGTAGAATAAAATTTGTACATTTACTGTTAAAATTGTCCTCAGGTATAAAGATTGTATATAATCTGGCATAATCATTATTACTAGTAATCATAATAATTGAATAATAATAACAGATTGCTGTTAATTATTGGTGGAGATTGATGTTATATTTCGCTGGCGATGCGGAAGCTTGAAGAGATGACATACAAATGTGAACGTTGTGATTCAACGTATTCCTTACCTGCGGTCAATGCAGATTGCGATAAATTGCGATAATCCAGTTAAATAGTGGATTTTAAGGTGTGAATGTAACATGCATAATGAAATTCAGTATGGATTCAATGGATAAATTACGATGGATATTTGGAGCTGGAATCGCCAATGGTTCAAGGTAGCCTAGCGCAGCTGGTGTGTGGGTGACACACGGAAGAAAAGCAGTATAAATGTGAGATCTCTGATCTGAAAACTCTTACCTGAAATTGCTATTGATATGCCAAGGTTTAATGGGAATGATAAATTGATAACGATAAATCTCGTAAATAATTTTACAATTCATAGTTGCCGTAACAATAGCGAGTACAACAGACACAATAGGGAAAGTCCGTAGAAATGTGAAGTGTGTGATTCACGAATTTTCCCTTACCTGGAATTTAATTCAATTCGAAAATATTAAAATTACGATTGGCATACCAATTGCTCGTAAAATACATACATATTCACAACAAATAATTGTAGTTTCGAATACAGGAGATGTGTATTGGTGATGGTCGTCGTTAGCCTACCATATTTGCTGTGCCAAAACGCCGACACTCACGAGAAAAGCCATATACATGTGAACGCGGTGGGCAAAAAACGTATCGCATTAAATAGGAGTAAATTACGGCATTTGGAAAAAATTCAAAATAGGAATTACGAATAGTGGCATTAAAAGTAATCTATTCAGAGCATAGTTCAAGATAAATTAGTAATAATTAATTAGAATTTGGATTAAACAAGTTCGAAGCGAGGCTACACAGAGCGTTGGCCTAGCTTCAGCAATGCAATTATTGACACACGCGAGAGAAAATTTTAAGCGCTGAGAAAGCGGCACGTAATTGATCGAAAATTTAAGTTTAAAATTACTAAAATACGCTAAAAATACGAAATTCCGATGCTAGAAGGGTTAATGTATTCATAGGAATCAATTTCGTCAAGAAACTTACAGTTAGACCAATAATTGACGGCAGAATGGCAGAGCAAATGTGGAAAACAAGCAACGTAGGCAAAATGGCAGCTGATGGAGGAAATTTTTTCCCTTGTTTTGGTCCTTGTATTTAGTCATTCGTCCCTGTAGCGGCGCATCCAGAACACATCGCACACATCGACCATTCACAAAGCTAGAATCATACCATGTGTGCAGAGCAGGCCATTCAGGAGAGAGAAGCACCATTAACGTCACGCGTTGCTATAGAAACAAAGCTAAAAGTGAAAGGGACTTGCGCAAAATCTTAAATCAAGACAGGAAATAACTTCAGTAAAATTTGAATTAACAAAGCCAGAACATTCTGATGATAGATCAAATAGTAAAAATGCATTTAGTTAAGGCCAAGTAATTCTCTTTCATGATTGGTTCATATTGAATTCATAAATAAAGCAGGACCTCCTTTACTAGTAATACCAGTATAACTCTTCGGGCGAACTACCGATTTTTCAGTTCGGGGTTGTACGGAATCCGCAAAGACACAGGGCAGTACTTTCACAAATTAAGGAAGTAACGTACGTTTAGGAGCAGATACGCGTATTTAAATGTAGTGGAAAGAGAAAAACAATGGGTAAACACGAACGTTAAGAAAGACTGACATTCATTTAATGGAAATATATAAAAAGGAAATCAAAATCTGAGTAAATCTAAAATATTAAAATATTGAGCCATAACGTCAATATACATAAAAAAAAAAAACTTTTCCTTTGGTAGAAACAACGCGATGTTCATAGCCTGTATGCAGGCTGCAAATTAGGGCGCAGGTCTTGCGGTCACGAGGCGCCAGGAAAACTTCACCATTCAACGCCGACGTCGGAGCCTTCATCGGACTCCGCTGAAATAGGAAATAAAATCTTATTAACGTCAGATTCTTAGTAAGGGATTCACGAACAGGTGAAAAAAATTGAGTATTACCACTAGCTACATAAGTCGTTTACTTAATACATGCATGTACATTGTAAAACTGGGTTTAGAAAGAATTTTTCTTCCTATTATCTATATATTCTTTTTTAGTTCTTTTTTATTTATTAATAAAATCAAAAATGTAAAAGAAAATAATTATATACATATATATGTTACTTTTACCCCTCCTCCTCTCTCTCCCCCCCCCCTCCCCCCGGTTTGTTCTATATATTTCGAAAAGTCTTACGTTTCATGAGGACCACCAGATTACAGGGGTCCAGCTGGCTGGAGGGCCCAGCTTCGGCGGTTCTTTCGGCAGAGAGGCTGTAGACTGCGGAAATCTGGCAGAGTGGCTCCGGTGCGCGATCAGCTCCGTGAGAGGCAGATTCCGCAAGATCGGTGAAAGTTGGAGAAAGACCAGAGGCGGGTCCGCCTGTGGGTTCTCGGCGACAACAGACGTTTTCCACGGATTTTGCCCTTATCAGGAAGTGGTCAAGGGACTCGCCGTGTTCAGACAACGGCAGAGAAATACCATAAATGGCATGGGCACACTGGGTAATATTCCCAAGGCGGCACCGACGAAAATGTTGTTCTAGGCGGGCCTCCCGACAAGCAGGGTCCTCCAGGCTGGGACGAAAGGTGGGGGTGACCCGCACACCGGGTGGTCCAAACAACATACGCTGGTACAGATTGCGGACAACATAGTCTTCCAATGGTTCTCCAGGGTAGGCCGGAGCGGGTGGTCAAAACTCATCGGAGCGGTGGGGACAAGACGAAACAGGCTCAACAGGGTTGCACTGCTCATAGTGGTTGATTAAATTGAAAGTCGTTGCTGTCTCACAATACAGAATCCGATAAGCTAGGCTTTGAGATTCGTCCATGCGGGCATAGGACGATGCGGGGGATAAATGGGCCATTTTTTCTTCTTTTCCGCTCATATTCTTTTGTTAAACACAAACTATTCCTAAAAAAATCCGGGGATGGAATGAATAAAAAACACGAGGGAAAAACGAGCACGAGATAAAGGGTGAAAAGAGTGACCAGGGGTCAAGACCAATCAGGTGACAGTGAGGTCCGGCGAGTAGCCGCATCACAACAAAAACCCCTCCTACTTCACCCGTTTAAAAGCGAGCCAAAATTAGACAGAGGTCGAGGTCATTAGGTCTCTTTCGACAATGGCCCCAACAGGCTGTAGAAAGCACCCCCCCCCCCCTATTTTCCTACTGAGGTGCAGACAAGAATACATCCCGCACCCTCGGGTGCTCATAAAAATGCCTCAAAATAGTTGACCGACTGACAAAAACGTTGCCAACTGGCATCTTTTCGCACAGGTTAAGAAAACAAGCCGAATGAATGAAATAGTGGAAAATAAATGCAAACTTGTGTCTAACAAAATGTTATGTTACAGCAGCAAAATAAATTGTTGATAATGGAAAATGTAAAAACAATATATATGACAAAATAACATGCGAAAGTGCTATGCTTAATGAATATAAACATTTTTTTTTTATTCTTGCCAGGAGTATGGTAAAGAATGAAGGAGATGAAAGTAGAAATAAGTCTGACATGGAGACTGGAAATCTGACGTGATTTTGGAATAAGAGGAAGGAAATACAGAAAGAAACAGAAATTGGGAAAATTAAAAGAAAAGAAAAAGGAAAATCCAGCTGGTGGTTTGAGGAAAGCCGCTAAGTCGGCACTCGTTTTCTGGTATTTTAGAATTAAGAGTCCTGGTACAGTGTGCACTATAAAAGATTTATATACACGTATTTTATTTGGGATCCCAAAAGTGTTGCTAGAATTGTGTATATGTGGTATATAGTAGTCAGTATGGGTGAGATTATTCTCATACGTTGAAGTTGTATGGGTGAGATTATTCTCATACAGTGAAATCAGTATGGGTGAGATTATTCTCATACGGTGAAGTTGTATGGGTGAGATTATTCTCATACAGTGAAGTCAGTATGGGTGAGATTATTCTCATACTTTGAGATCGGTATGGGAGAGATGATTCTCATACCTTAAAATTGTATAGGTGAGATAAGTCTCATACAATGCTATGTTTTCCAAATTTTACCGTTAATAGACACAGGAGGACAATTCCTTGTCAAGGATGGAGAAAGCAAAAGAAGCCTAAAGAGGTGACACCGGATGACATCCAGGAAAGATGACAGGAAAATGGACGAAAAACGGAAAATCAGAAATACAGGAGAACTAGGGAAGTATTAAAATAATGCTGTTTCTAAGTTATTATAGACACAGGAGGACATTTCCTTGTCAAGGTTGGTCGGAAAGACTAACAGATGACACAGAAAACAGGACGAAAATGGAGAAACAGGAACACGGAAGAAAAGAAAAAGAAAAAAAAAATAAGAAAGTATTATAATAATGATGTTTCGAGATTTTACTTGTTAATAGATGCGGAGATAGCATCACCTTTGTCAAGGATAGTGGGAAAAGATGGCCATCATGAAGAAGATGGCTGTCATGAAAAGATGGCTGTCATGAAAAGATGGCTGTCATGAAAAGATGGCTGTCATGAAAAAGATGGTTGTCGTGTAACAAGGTAGAGGGTTCGAAGAATATAAATGTCAAAAAGATAAGAAAGATACTGAAGAAAACAAAGAATCGAGACCAGGAAAATGAGATGTATAAACCAGACTCAGGAGAGTCGAAACCGGAAATCGCAGATGTGAAAGAAAAACAAGAAAAGTGTTAATTGCGATGTTTCCTTCTAAACACAAACTTTTCTTTCCACAATCTTTCATCATAAGTAAATTTTTACACAAGCTCTATTATTGGTGCCTGGTCAGAATATCTATATAGATAGCGGCTCATTCAAAGATTATATTTTATATATATATACATACATAGGGCCTACATGCGTTCAAAATTTCAGCATGGCTGGTTTTCAACTTATATGTCATTAGTGCTAGGTTTTCTTCATTCTTGGCCAATTAGGAAGTTTTCCCTACACTCACCCTCGAGGGAGATTCGGGGAGAAAAATCGTTATGACGTATCGGAGGTAATCTGGTTATGCTGACAGGCCTATTAATAACGATGAAATAATCTGGAAAAACTGATTATTCTAGGCATAAGCTGTAGTCTCATTAAGAGACAACAATCTTACTGTTTTGTCAAGGATATTGTTATAGGATTAATTAGACATAATTATGCAAATTACTTTACTTAATTAAGAATAATCAGTACTTGAATATTAATCTAAGCATAATATCATGAATAACTCGACACTGCTCATTTAATATTGATCAAAATAAAAGCGCATGATCTACAAATATTTATTATTGATAGAAAAAGAAACAACAAGCAAAGCTATTTTATTTTGTAAGCAGAGCCTTAAAAGACCAACAGGGCCAAGAAAGAGAGCACAACCACAACATGACAGGTTGAGATTTATATCCGCAAAGTGGCTAAGCCACGCACCCCTACTATTCAAAGAAAGGCTGGCGCAACGGTTACATCCGCTTTTCTCAGTAGAGCAGGACGGTGAACATCCTGGCTATTCACAGTAAGGCTAGGAGCGCTGGTTTCGGACTAGCCTATTGGTAAAATAAATGGTTTCAAGCTAACTTAACTCAAGACACACTAAGGTAATAAACCTCTCTTAGAACAGCTTCAGTTCAGTTCTAAGTATTTCAAAACAGCCTTTAAAACACGGCAAAATAGCATGTCGAGCAATCAGTCGTGTAGTTGTCGTTTCAAGCCGAGTTGTCATCTTGTATGTCCGCCGAGGCTAGCCGATTGGGCCACAGCAGCGAGCGAACGAGTCAGGCCTTGACTCAGGGCGACTGGGAGTTGGTTGCCAGGCAACATAGCCTCAAGCCGCTGGATAAGCGTAAAGTATAAGCTGTATCGTTTGCGATGCAAACTGTTTAATAATTGAACTGATATTTTAAATGGGATAATAGAAAGGCAGAAATATGGAATAATTGCACTCTTGAAGGAATTAGCTTAGGCTAAAGTCTATTGATTGTCAGAGTCCATGAATACGATCTCCTCTTCCTATTCCGCTCTCTATCATTTTATTTACAGGCACCTGAAGTAATGCAATAATGTTTTGCTTGTGTATATTTCAATAATCGCATACAAAGTATAAGGCTAAATAAGCCAAGTTGGAATAAAATCAAACAGAATTAAACAAGTACAGTTATCCATTTTTTGTCATGTGTTGATTTTTATTAGAGTTAAGAATTTTGGTGTCAAGTGTATTTTGTTTGCCATTCTAGACAAATTGGGTTTGCTTAGTGGATATTGAACTACGTAAACCCAAAACATTTCCTCCGTGTTGTGAGTGTATTTCTGAAGAAGGAGAACGGTATTTTCTCCGAAAATTCAAGTAGAACTGTGAACTGTGTTCTTCCTGGTGGTTTAGGTGTGATTTTATTTCTGAAAATGACAGGGTCTGTGGTAGTCCTTTCACCGTCTTCAGAAGTAAAAACAAAATTGAAGCACAAACCGATCGAAGATCACCTCATTTTGAAATTTGCGCTGCCAACCACTGATCTATACAGTTGGTGCTTGCTGCATCTGGACTTGCCACATTTGGCAACCAAGTCCCCACTCCAAGACCCTTCTTTCAACCAGAGAGGAGTTGTGTATTGTGTTCCCTCTGGTGGTTGTGGAGCGGTGTACGTGGGGAGACGCCTCCAAGTTCGCCTTAGAGAGCATCAGGATGCAACAGCACAAGAAGACAGAAGAAATGGGATTGCACTCCATTGCATTGACAATCCGCAACATTCCATCAACTGGTGCAACACTTCTGTCTTACTGCTATCCAACTGATTCAAGGACTCACACCTCAGAGCACTTGAATCCGTTGCTTATAGGCCAATTCAAGGAAAAGGGAGTGCAGCTGATGAACATATATGGGCGTTCCTATCCCTACATCGATAGTTTGCTCAGGCCGGAGCTGAAGGCAACACTAGGCCAAATGTGGCAAGTCCAGATGCAGCAAGCACCAACTCTATAGATCAGTGGTTGGCAGCGCAAATTTCAAAATGAGGTGTTCTTTGATTGGTTTGTGCTTCAATTTTGTTTGTACTTCTGAAGAAGGTGAAAGGACTACAACAGACCCTGTGTGTAATCAACGAAAATTCAAGTGAACTTTTCTATGTTCATCCGTGTGTGGTATTTGCATAATTATTCTCGTGATGTCATCAGATCGCCACAATAAAAATTGTAAACAACGGTTACCGGTTTTTGCCATAAGTACTTTTTACAGTGTTAGCAGAAGTTTATACTAACGTTAGAACTGTTCAGATCATCATGTTCATCGTAGATATGATCATGGATTGGACTTGTAGTTTTTGTAGTACTAATACTACTGCTGGTGCTGGGACCAGCAGCTGATCAGCATCAGCTACATCGGCACTTGCTGTTGTTGCACTTGTAGTGCCTGTACTTGTTGTAGTAGTATGCTTGGTTACTTTACTTTGAGAGTCTGCTTGCTCATGATTACTTTCACTGGTTCTTAAAAGTTTTAGGTTATGAGAGATGTAAACGAGTTTGCCTGAACGTTTGGGATTTGGCAATGTAAATTTTCTGATTATGATGTTGCTTCAAAGAGTTGTAAAAAAAATGTTTAAACTGCATTTTTTTCATTTTTTTTCTAATTTTTCCGGCATGCCTCGGAAATATTACAATTTTTCTAATTTCTCCGTGAGTATTTCCGGACTTAACAACCCTATTAGCGACACACGCCATTTCGAAATTGAGTCTTCGGTTTGTTTCTACTTAATTAAAGTGCGATTCACAGACTTTTTTTTCCTGGACATTTCACTGGGAGTTTTAAAAAACAAAAAGGCTGGCATACCAAGAGTATTTTATGACGGCTCCCTGTGGGAGACCTCCCCCCCCCCCCCCCTCAAAAACATCAGAGGACATTTTCCCCCAGGACATTTTTTCCCAACGAAGAAAAAAATTATTAAAAAAAAAAAAAGAGTTTAACTGTGCATTTAAAGGCACATAAATCCTTCAGGTATGTCATGCTACCCATTGAGAATAAAGTTGCCACATTTACACAGGCTAGAGTTAATGTCGCATAATCATCTCGCACGAAAGAAAAAACAAGAAAATGACTGTGTTAGGCAACATTTACATATGGTTGAACTAATGTCGCAAAACTGAGTCACGTAGGAAAGTCAACATGGATGCATGTCCCATGGCAGAATCAGCGCGATGTACGTCGCAGAAAGTTGAAGGCCGCCGCAGACAAATTTTGGCCAAATTTCTGCCGTTTTGTTAATTTTTGACCGACTTTGGCATTCCAATACACCATTTTAATCGTCTCGACGAGACCTTTTCATTGGTGGAGTAGCCAGATCAATAGGATAGAGCACTGAAAGGTTATTCCATAAAAACCAATAAACATGTGGGTAACCATATGATAAAGACCGATTAGCTGCAGACACATTTTTTTTCCTACAATTGGTGTCGTAGACAATTGCAGAAAGTTCTGCCTCTGGGGATGCATGTACCTTTAAAATGACTTGCACTGACAATGTTATTTATTTTAAACGCACATAGTAGTGTTGGCTTATGATTGCCAATAACTAACATTTGTTAGGCTAAGTACTGTACATCAAAGCGTCTAACTGGCATTAGTATATGACGTCAGTTTTAGTGTAAAAATAAGAGAGGCGAACAGGAGGGTTACGTGCTGTGAGCGTGAATAAATAAGTGTATAGCATGATGACCACACAGGCAGAAGAAATCAATTGCATATGCCCCCACAGTTCTGATAGCACACTGCCATTGCCAGATGTGCATATGCGCTTGATTTATCGTAAAATATTTACAAAACAGAACTGACGGTAACTCTCTACCAGAAATACAGAAAATGAAACTATGATTCATTCAGGTAGCTTGCGCACGATCTAATTATCTTCGATGCACACCACTAACAGCCGGCTTCGCCTAGCCTATCTTCTCGCCTAACCAACATCACAGAACACATTTTTTAACCAAACTTAGTTTACCACTTGCAGCTCATATCCTGCTCGCCTAACCTACCCTATCGTAATCTGTAACAATACGACCACCAGACTCAAGCCTCCCCCCTTCTGCCTCCTCCCTGAATTTTGTGTAAAATGGTTAAGACACTACTTTACTAAGCACATTTAATGAAAACAGACACTGTGGAAAGTGTCTGGGAAGGAAAAGCCCTTCGGAGATATTTCAACGATGATTGATGCGTGCCGCTGTTTGAATCCCGAGTTGTTGGTTAGTTCAGCGTCGACGGAAGCCGCATTATCCAATGCCCAGCACTGTCCTAGCAAAGCAGGTTGCTCTGCCGAGCCGTAAATGAGCAGTCCCTTTATTAAGGTCCCGAAGCCCGGATAATTTAACTCGTCCACTTGTTTATCACCTAGATGGTAATTAGCCTATATTAGAAAACAGGAGGAACATGGGAGCATTATTAATCAGACTAACTACGTCGTCATCTGCGTAAGCCGAGCCATCAGCCTTCAGCAACCTCCATTTAATCGGGTGGTAACTGTTGGCCACGTGCAGAAACAAATCTTGGTTTTCGACGTGTATGCGGATTTCTGAATTTACATTGTTGAGATTATTTCCAACAATAGGTGTATGTTTGTGGTAGGTGCAAGATTCGACGGATGAATCGTACACAAACGGTTCGTTGATTTTTAGGTAATCTACTACGCCCATTTTCTCGGTGTTATAAATTTAATGAAAGCTTTGTTTCAAGGTGTCATACTGTTCTTTCATTATTATTAAAATTAGGAATTTCACAAAATAAATCGTTA
This sequence comes from Lithobius niger, assembly GCA_023313725.1. Classification (NCBI taxonomy): domain Eukaryota; kingdom Metazoa; phylum Arthropoda; class Chilopoda; order Lithobiomorpha; family Lithobiidae; genus Lithobius; species Lithobius niger. The sequence continues at coordinate 256,128 of JAHWFP010262755.1, forward strand.
GGCTTACTTGAATTACTTTGAAACACTGTTGTTGAATCACTTCGAACCTGGAAATTACTCATTACGCTCACTTTCAAAAAGAGGATACTGTCAGTATCTTTCAAATTTTCGATTGTATTTCAACATGCTTCATCAGGCAGGGTCAAGAAAAATTGAGTCTTCTGGTTACAATTTTGTCTGCTTGCTTGAAAAGAACGTCCACAGCCTCTGATATTTACAAGGTAAGCACAACAAACGGCACGGCCACCTATATATGCAACGCTGGATCCAATATTTACAATGTTACGTCCAAATGGCATGGTTCTCGCAATAAACAAGGTCCAGGCACACTTTATACTTGCCTCTTTCGTCCTCCCTCATGAAGATTAGGTCACCGTGCCATTCGTTAATCTTCTCGCTGACTCTCTCATATCATCCACGAATCTTTTCCACAACCTTACATTCATTCCTGATGTTAAAACCATCGAGTCCAAGTGCTGCATCACCATTTCGGCTATAATGGGGGAGCTGGAATACCCCATGGGGAATCCCTTAAATTGCCAAAAGACTATACCTCCAAACTCCACGTAGATGGATGATAACAAATCAGTAATGAACGGTCCCGCTCAGTATGCCATCTAATTCTTTTCCAACCAAGTGCATGACTTTTGGGTTAGATGGGCCCTGGATGTTCATTAGGGAGGTTGTTATTCTTTATTGGTGCTGGATCACAATAGACTCTCTGCACCGTAGGTGTCGATCTCTTCTCGCGTTTGCTCTTACTAGTGTCTTTGTCTTGTCCCAGCCAATTGCGTGTTCAGTTTCCATACAATGAACTGCAATTCCATTTTCTTCCACTTCATTCCTGGTGTCTTCAATGTGCTGCCCCAGCCTTGTCCTCACCCTCTTTCTCGTCTCGCCAATGTAAACTGAACTGCATCCATTTCATGCCACTAAATAAACACCTTCGCTCGTATCCTGTACGTCTCCCATAGTCACCTCGTCTTTCTCCTTCTGCATCCCTCTGTGTTTCTGAGTGCTATCCTACATACTTTGCCCCTTCTCGACAATCCTCGATTTCCCTGAAATAAGTCGTGAAGCCTTGTTTTCTTAGGATTTCGCTGATTTTCTCTCTAACTCCTTCAAGAAAATTTAGGCTCACACTGGGTGTTTTTCTTCTTTGCTGGACCTCATCAACGTCTTGTTCTTTTTCAGGTCTTCGCAATCCCATATGCTCTTTTCATCTGGGAATTTAGGAGTCCAGCCAATTCAGGTCTGCTTGAGTTCTTCACAAGTCTTACAAATTCATTCTTGGAAATCTGTTTTGGGTTCTGCTTCGGGTGGCCTGAGGAATACGTTATACAGGTAGGTGTAGGCTAGCTGTTGGCTTTTACCATGGCTGAAAACTCACTTTACCATCCTCCTTGCGTGTATGAGGATATCCAGAAAGGGAAGCGCTCTTTATTCTCGTCCTCCCTCGTGAAGATTAGGTCACCGTGCCATTCGTTAATCTTCTCGCTGACTCTCTCTACCATATTCTTCTTCATCACTGCCATGATATCATCCACGAATCTTTTCCACAACCTTACATTCATTCCTGATGTTAAAACCATCGAGTCCAAGTGCTGCATCACCATTTCAGCTATAATGGGGGAGCTGGAATATCCCATGGGGAATCCCTTAAATTGTTAAAAGACTATACCTCCAAACTCCACGTAGATGGATGACAACAAATCAGTAATGAACGGTCACGCTCGTAGACTTTTCCGGATATCTTTATCTTTATGCTCGATGCCGCCAACGTGTCGAGGATGAGGCGGTGCGACAAGCTCGGAAAGAGTTTAATTACATCAAATGACATCATAACATCCTCTTCTCCTATTCTCAGGTCCCTCAATTCCCCTATGAGAATTGGTATTCTTTGGTATTCTTAAGCCGAAATGGCGCATCAACATATTTCACCAACTTCTTCGCCACTGGCTAGTCTAACTGCTGCACCATACCTCTTCTCGCTGAAGTAATCAACCGTAATGGTACCCCTTCCTTATGCGTCTTAACTTGCGAGAAAAGAAAAGGCAGTCGTTGAGGTGTCTTCGGAGACACCTTGATCTTCTCACTTTTTGTAATATGCCCTTCAGTCATCAGTCTCTGGATACTAAACGTCAAATCCACTCATGGTCTGTTTCCTACTTCTACTTCTGTTCTTGCGTACATTTCTGATGTTTCAATCTCAGCGAACACCCTACAATTGTGTTCACAACGATCCATCACAACAGTCAAGTACGCCTTATCAGCCTTGCAAATTACAATATTCTCGTTACTCCGCAACTTCGGCATGGCCAGCACCTGTCCTCTAGTTACATTCGGAGTAACCCTAGGAGCCTTCTCAACGACAAGCTTTTGTAGAGATAGCCTCACCGCTGAGTCCCATGTGTAGTCGTTCAGGAGGAGTTCCACATCTGCTACTATATTTGTGCGCACATCCATTCTTTATCCATGCTTTATTGACAGAAATTTCCAGCCCAGGTTGCGAATGCTCATTTCATCATTTGTCAGCATTTCTTTAGACAAATTCCTCACGAACGGATATTCATCCTACAATTTCCTACTCTCACTTTGTTGATTTACTCACACTACATCCTCTCCATTTTCTTCCCGTTCAAACGTTTCACGCACTAAAATCGTCTGCTGCGAGCTCCTCAATGCATTCAGGTAAGTCAGGGGGTGTGCTCCCAACTCTTCCAACTTCTCCAGGTGCCGTTTTTACGTCTCACGTTGGGTCCATTTTTGCCTCAAATCCACATAGTCCACGATCCTATTCCACAATTCCTGCGCCAATATACTCTTCAAAAAGGTTTCCAACATCAAATAATTAGTTTTCAGCTGCTTGAGTTTACCGTGGCTCTCGCTGATTCGCGCAATCGAATGGAATTGTGAAGAGCTGCAAAAGGAGGAATGAAAAAGAACAAGACGTTGACGAGGTCCAGCAAGGAAGAAAAACACCCAGACTGAGCCTAACTTTTCTTGAAGTAGTTAGTGAAAAAATCAGCGAAATCCTAAGAAAACGAGGCTTCACGAGTTATTTCAGGAATGTGAAAGGTCTGAAATCGAGGATTGTCAAGAAGGGAAAAAGTATGCAGGATAGCACTCAGAAACGCAGAGGGAAGCAGAAGGAGAAAGACCAGGCGACTATGGGAGACGTACAGGATACGAGCGAAGTAGTTTATTTAGTGCCGTGTAATGGATGCAGTTCAGTTTACACTGGCGAGACGAAAAAGGAGGTAAGGCCAGGCTTGGGCAGCACATTGGAGACATCAGGAATGAAGTGAAAGAAAATGGAATTGCAGTTCATTGTATGGAAACTGAACACGAAATTGGCTGGGACAAGACAAAGACACTAGTTAGAGCAAACTCGAGAGGAGATAGATACCTACGGTGCGTAGAGTCTATTGCGATGCAGCACCACTTAAAGAATAACATCCCCCCTAATGAACATCCAGGGCCCATCTAACCCAAAAGTCATGCACTTGGTTCGAAAAATTTTGATGGCATACTGAAGCAAAGATGGAGTGGAAGAAGCAAGTAATAAATGTGCCTGGACCTTGTCTATTGCGAGAACCATCCCATTTGTACGTAACATTGTAAATATTGGGCCCAGCGTTGTATATATAGGTGGCCTTGCCGCTTGTTGTGCTTACCTTGTAAATATCCTTGGCCGTTGACGTTCTTTTTAAGCAAGCAGATGAAAATGTAACCAGAAGACTCAATTTTTCTTGACCCTGCCTGCTGAAATTGTTGAAATACAATCAATAATTTGCAAGATACTGACAGTATCCTGTTTTTGACAGTGAGCGTAATGAGTAATTTCCGAGTTCAACAACGTTTCTAAGTAACTCAAGTAAGCCTAACGGTTTATTTTGTGATATTCGGGATGTACATTCTCCGATGGTGTTGAGGAAGGTGAGGACATTTGAGTGTATTTTTTAAGTTTGAATGTCAATTGGCTTTTAACTTGACTTGTAAACGGGAAAGAATCGTACCACGCAGTGTAGCGGTTCGGCCAAAAGCGGGAGGTGTGCGCTGTTGCGCCATCGCCGCGCACACGAACCACAGATTCCTGATTGCGCGATTCGGCGAGTGCCACGGTAAACTCAAGCAGCTGAAAACTAATTGTTTTATGTTGGAAACCTTTTTGAAGAGTATATTGATGCAGGAATTGTGGAATAGGATCGTGGATTATGTGGATTTGAGGCAAAAATGGACCCAACGTGAAACGAAAAAACGGCACCTGAAAAAGTTGGAAAAGTTGGGAGCACACCCCCTGACTTACCTGACTGAATGAATTGAAGAGCTCGTAGCAGACGATTTTAGTGTGTGAAATGTTTGAACGGGAAGAAAATGGAGAGGATGTCGTGTGCTTAAATCAACAAAGAGTAGGAAAATGCAGGATGAATATCCGTTCGTGAGGAATTTGTCTAAAATGCTGACAAAGGATGAAATGAGCATTCTCAACCTGGACTGGAAATTTGTGCCAATATAGCATGGATTGAGAATGGGTGTATGCACGAATTTACTGGCGGATGTGGAACTCGTCCTGAACAACTACACATGGCACCCAGCAGTGAGGCTATCTCTACAAAAGCTTGTCGTTGAGAAGGCTCCTAGGGTTTCTCCGAATGTAACTAGAGGACAGGTGCTGGCCATGTAGAAGTTGCGGAGTAACGAGAATATTGTAATTTGCAAGGCGGATAAGGCGAACTTGACTGTTGTGGTGGATCGTTGTGAACATGATCGTAGGGTGTTCACTGAGATTGAAGCATCAGAAATGTACGCAAGAACAGAAGTAGGAAACAGACCATGGGTGGATTTGACGTTTAGTATCCAGAGACTGATGAATAGAGGGCATATTACAAAAAGTGAGAAGATCAAGCTGTCTCCGAAGACACCTCAACGACTGCCTTTTCTTTTCTTGCAAGTTAAGACGCATAAGGAAGGGGCACCATTACGGTTGATTACTTCAGCGAGAGGAGGTATGGCGCAGCAGTTAGACTGGCTAGTGGCGAAGGAGTTGGTGTAATATGTTGATGCCCCATCTCGGCTCTAGAATACCGAAGACCTCATAGGGGAATTGAGGGACCTGAGAAGAGGATGTTATGATGTCATTTGATGTAATTAAGCTCTTTCCGAGCTTGTTGCACAGCCTCATCCCCGACACGTTGGCGGCATCGAGCATAAAGATGAAGATATCCAGAAAGGTCTACGAGCGGAACCGTGCATTACTGAAGGTTTTGTTGTCATCCATCTATGTGGAGTTTGGAGGTATAGTCTTTTGGCAATTTAAGGGAGCCCCCATGGGGTATTCCAGCTCACCCATTATAGCTAAAATGGTGATGCAGCACTTGAAATCAATGGTTTTTTAAACATCAGGACTGAATGTAAGCTTGTGGAAGAGATTCGTGGATGATATCATGGCAGTGCTGAAGAAGAATGAGGTGGAGAGAGTCAGCGAGAAGATTAACGAATAGCACAGTGACCTAATCTTCACGAGGGAGGAAGAGAATAAAGGAGCGGTTCCCTTTCTGGATATCCTCATTACACGCAAGGAGGGTGTTCGAGGGAGTTTTCAGCCATTAAAAAAGCTAACAGCTAGCCTACACCTAGAAGTATTCCTCAGGCCACCCAAAGCAGCAGTTAAAACAGATTTCCTAGAATGAATTTGTAAGACATGCGAGGAACTCAAGTAGACCTGAGTTGGCTGGGCCATACCTTTTTGAAGCAAAGGAAAGTTTCTGAACTTAGGGTATCCAGCAGGGCTCCTAAATTCCCAGATGAAAAGAGCATATGGAATTGCGAAGAGCTGCAAAAGGAGGAATGGCAAAGAACAAGACGTTGACGAGGTCCAGCAAGGAAGAAAAACACCCAGACTGAGCCTAACTTTTCTTGAAGGAGTTAGTGAGAAAATCAGGGAAATCCTAAGAAAACAAGGCTTCACGACTTAATTCAAGAATGTGAAAGGTCTGAAATCGAGGATTGTCAAGAAGGGGCAAAAGTATGCAGGATAGCACTCAGAAACGCAGAGGGAAGCAGAAGGAGAGAGACGAGGCGACTATGGGAGATGTACAGGATACGAGCGAAGGAGTTTATTTAGTGCCATGCAATGGTTGCAGTTCAGTTTACATTGGCGAGACGAGAAAGAGGGTGAGGACAAGGCTTGGGCAGCACATTGGAGACTCCAGAAATGAAGTGGAAGAAAATGGAATTGCAGTTCACTGTATGGAAACTGAACACGAAATTGGCTGGGACAAGACAAAGACACTAGTAAGAGCAAACTCGAGAAAAGATCGACACCCCTAGAGTCTATTGCGATCCAGCACCAATAAAGAATAACATCCCCCTAATGAACATCCAGGGCCCATCTAACCCAAAAGTCATGCTCTTGGTTCGAAAAAAATTAGATGGCATACTGAAGCAAAGATGGAGTGGAAGAAGCAAGTAATAAATGTGCCTGGACCTTGTCTATTGCGAGAACCATACCATTTGTACGTAACATTGTAAATATTGGACCCAGCGTTGTACATATAGGTGGCCTTGCCGCTTGTTGCGCTTACCTTGTAAATATCAGAGGCCGTTGACGTTCTTTTCAAGCAAGCAGACGAAAATGTAACCAGAAGACTCAATTTTCTTGACCCTGCCTGATGATCAATTTTCTTGACCCTGCCTGATGAAGATTGTTGAAATACAATCGAAAATTTGAAAGATGCTGACAGTATCCTGTTTTTGAAAGTGAGCGTAATGAGTAATTTACGAGATCGAATGAAAGTGAGCGTAATGAGTAATTTCTGAGTTCGAAGGAATTAGGAATTTTCCCTTTTTTTTCAAAGCCGAGCATTTTTCTCCTTTTTTTAAGTTTTAGATCTCAAATGAAGTCTTACCGTCAGTGTTTCTCCATTCAGATCCAACGGCTCGTTGGGCTGTGATGCGAGACACACTTTGATATTTCTGATCAAGTTAGGAGCAACTGAGATATAAATTAAATTATGAGGAGACTATAATTTTAAAACCGGGAGGTGCATTGGGATAAAAGGAGTACTTACAAAGTCGGTTGAGTGTCCTTGTTTAGGTAAGAATTGCCTATGATATCAGTGTGTAAAAAAATTGTATTGACGGACATACTGCATAATGTCGACAGTATTTTGGCTTTCTTGGCTCTTTAAATAATTTCCCAATTCAAACCCCAAGACTCGAGCTAAACTCTTGTTGCCAGAAAAGGATATTCAGTAGTTCGGATCGGTAATTATCAAGTGGGTTCTTAAAGTGTTTAGATTCGGAAGAATAGAAATTGCTTCTTTGCTATGGCAATTTGAAACTATCGCTGATTTGATAAATTTATTCAAATCTTCTATTTCATAAGCCACGAGAGTGACAGTCGTCAGATTTTGCCAGGTCGCACCAACGTCTGCAGTATAATGGATTTCATTATTTTTTGAAGTTATATTGTGTATGCTGTTATACGTGTCTAAATTAATTAAACCCAAGTCATAACTTTTTTCAGGGTCCAAATGAATGGTAGTGTTTAGATTTATTCTCAAATCAGAGTCTTTGCTGGAGAGAATGAGAGAAAGGGAATCCATTTCCTTTTTTTTTAACCATGTAAATGTAAAAAAAAAATCTGTCAGACCTTCCAGTTAAACAAATAAAAGTCCCCTAGGGTGGGGCCTGGGAACCAGCTGTCATCTTGGATTTAGTTCCCACTTCTCGGTTTTTCAATAAATAACTCGACATCTATCACCAATTTGTATAGTATAATGTGATAGGAAATTGAAGTCAGTTAAATTTTGTACAAACAAGTGAATATACTTTTTTTGTATGCCTATTACCTCTCATCGTTTTCGAGAAAATGACGTTCAAGGAAGGGAAAAATTGTCGTCAAAATTGTTTTTGGCGATTTTCATTTTCAAAGTCCTCTTGCGACTTGCGAGCTTTCTAATAACCAGAAATGGATATGCTTAGATATTCTGAAAGGTGGAGATCTGTTCTTTCCATCAATCGTAACCGAATTTGTTTATCTTAGATAGGGACCTTCCTACACTCGTTTAAATGTGCAGCTATATTTGGCGTAGTGGCTAGTTTCAATTTCAAAGTGGTATTGTAATGTTCATATTTGTATTTTGTATCTAAGCTAAACAATTCATGTTAGGAATGATGGAAAGAATTGATCTCCACCTTTCAGTAAAATCTAAGCACGTGTTCATTTTGGGCTATGAGAAAACTCACAAGGGCACTTTGAAACTGAAGGTAATAATAACTACCAATCGAACAAAGGAGGCTTCGTACAAATGAAAGGTGGTAAACTTGAATTTCAATGGTTGCTTTTAGCTGAGAGATGTATATAACCTTTCCTGTCCAGAACCTAGTGCTGAATGTTTTTCTTTTACATTATGCTTTTAATTTATTGATGGTTAAGGTGTAAAGCCAAAAAAAAAAAACTGTTGGGGAAGGGGATCTTGGGACGCTATTTTCTTGAAAACGGTGAGATAGAAAAAAAAGTTATATACCTTTTTTGTACAGAATTTAACTAGCTTCATTTTCTTATTATATTAAAGTATACAAAATGTTGAGAGATGTTGAGTTATTTAGGAAAACAGACAATTGGGAACTAAAATTCAAGATGGTGGCTGCTTCCCGGCCCCACCCTAGGGGACTTTTAGTATGTATAATAGGAAAGTCTCCAGACATTTTAGGCAAAAGAAATAGTTGGTTGATTGGACTAAGGATCATTTTTTTAAAGCCATTAACCTTGAAATTTGGAGTAATTAATTTGAAATAATTAATTGACACACTTTAAAGAATTGTTTTTGTAAAAAATGTATTTTAACCCATTATTTCCTACACATAAACTACTTTCCCAAAAAATATTTAAAAAAACTACGTGCCTTAACTTTATACTTCAATTTTCGTATCTGATGAGCAGTCTATTTCAAGATACTTTATTCATGATTTTCCAAAAAAAAAAACATACATTACCACTGCTGTTACAAAAACACACAAAAAAGTATAATATTACAGCGCCCTGACAGAATTCCCTCCCCCATCCCTTTCATGGTCATGTAGCCCTTCCCAAGTGACCAAGTTGGGGGGGGGGGCGTGTTTATTAGTGTAGTTTTTGAAAAATCCAAAAACTACACTGATTTTTACAGTCCATGTCATCCTTTATGTAGCAAATTCAGGGGGTGTTCCCTTAATTTTAACCAATTAGGTGAAGGGGGAGGGGCATGTTTTACTCAATAAGGTGAAGGTGGGAGGAGCAATTTGTCCTTGACCTAATTAAAAAAAAGGTATATATTGGAGGTATTGAGTGAAAAATTCAGTGTGGTTTCAGAAATTCCACGCTAAAACGGCCCTCCCAACTTGGTCACTTGGAAAGGGCTACATGGCCATGAAAGGGATGGGTGGAGGGAATTCTGTCAGGGTGCTGTAATTTTATACTTTTTTTTGTGTTTTTGTACCAGCAGTGGTAATGTATGATTTTTTTTGCAGGGTGCTGTAATTTTATACTATTTTCTATCTGTAATATCAGTAATAATATATATTTTTTGTTTTTTTGTAAATCATGCATGAATAAAGTATTGTGATATCTAGACACACGCTAGTGTGTCGTGCCAAGTTGGACGACAATCATCACAACAAATATCACATCAATTTAATTGTCGAGGTTGTAAACCATTGTAGCGCGGCGCCATAGCGTCAGTGTCTTATATCTTAAAGCATAGTTGGGGACATTTCAGGTACTTAGGGAAAAATAATAATGCGGTACAAAAGCTTAAATTGTGTTGAAATCAAGAGCAATGACCCCCCCTGACAATAATTAACTCGTGTAGGAATGCCAGCTAAGCTGCTTTCAATGCAAAATCTGACCCTCAATAACGTTGAAAATGTGTAACTAGCTAGCTAGCTAATTCTAGTCCGCTCATCCCCATAAAGTGATTATTCATCGATACCGATATAACGGGAAGGCTTCCAGCTATGAAATTGGACGAATGGCTGCAGTACGATACGAACTGCGTACCTTTTATGGTTTGGAGCCTTGGGGTGTAACGGGGATGGCGCGTAAATGCGAAAATATTGTTATAACCATTGTTAGTATTGTCAGCATCGTCTCTCATTGGAGAGCCAAAGTTCTGACAGTGTATACTGACGTGCATGCCTAAACACACGCTAGTGTAGCACGATAAATCTAAACAACATTGCCAAAGAAATTGTGTTTGTGTCCAATTCACGAAAAATAAACCAACTCTAAAAACAAAGCAAAATAAACAAAGCCAAAAACTGGTGAAGAGGCTACCAAGTTGAGAGTGGTTCGTCCCTTCAAAGGAGTGATATCAACACACCAAAACTAACGAAATAAAACAAATTACAACAAAATTAAAACCAAACCAAAAACCTATAAAGAGGTGACCAAGTTGAGAATGGTTCGGCCTATAGGGAAAGGTAGTAGCAAATTGTTGAAAAGCAATTTCTTGTTGACGAGCAATTTCTTGTTATTACACATCTACACGGTAGTGGAGTTGAGTTTAATACACAATTAAAAAAATAGGACTGATATATCAAAAACCAAAACTGGTAAAAGGGGCTGCCAAGTTCCGAATGGTTTGGCCCTTCAAATGAGTGATATCAACACACCAAAACATTCGCCAACTTAATCACACCGAATAAAACTTTGGACGTTAAGGTGCCATTCAAAAACCACGTGGTCTTTTTTAAGCCATTTTTAACCCCCCTCCCTCCCTCTCCCCTGTGTGGTCATCTGTGGCCAGATCTTGGACTCCCCCCAAAAAACACGTGGCTCATAGCCACCCCCCCCCCCCATATTAAAAAAAATACCATCTTAACGAGTTTTTGAAAAATGCGGTACCACTACATATAAAATTTGTTATTGTGCCGTACCAAGTTTAATGAATTAATAGTGTTCGGTATGAGAAATTCAACGATAAGTATCCCCATATTCCACTTTCGCTTTTAATAAACGCAACCGCTTGATTCATTGTGTGAAATATTTTCACCAAAACGTTTTTTGCAATAACCGCTAGACTACGCTTCATCCGGGATTTGTAACCGAGACGGACAGTAGAAAATTGTAATGTAATACGTTCATTAAAACGTAGGCCATCACTGCATTGAATTGTCCCAGTGAAGTGCTCGACATCACCCGTACACTATTTAATAATAATAATAATAATTTGTCACGATAGCAACAGGTCTGGCAAGGACCCTGGGATCACTAACAGCCAGCCTCATTTAAAAAACAGAAGACAATCACAAATAATTATACAGATTGGCCAAGGGAAGGTGAGGGGATAAGGTATTGGGACACGAATGCCTTACCACCAAAGTTAGACCTGCCAGGGACTCCATGGCCCCCGATGGCATCGCCAAACGTGTTGGACACGGGAGGTGTAGGATCGGCCCAGGTAAAAAATAAAATCCAGATAAACTAATGAAACCGTTAAAAAGCAACATTATATAAGACAAAGTATGGTTATGATAAGTACTAAAAACAAAAGCATCCCCAAAATGGGAATTGTCACCAGCTAAAAATGAATAAATAAAAAAAATAATAATAATAATATAATATAATAAAAGAATTTAGCCCAAAGGACAAGGAGACAGGCTGGATACAAGATTGCTAACGCCATTCCCGGTTGGGGGGTGGTTAATAGGTTTGTTTGAGAAATTTGGTAATGGGTTGGTTGGTGACTAATCGTCGAAAGGCTGAGACAGAGGGGTCGGACACCGTCTCCTCACTAAGCGAGTTCCATGGCTCGATTACTCGAAGAGCGAAAAAGTTTTTTCTGATGTCGGAATGTGGGGTTGCACCAGACAGCTTGAAGGAGTGACTCCTAGTACGAGTTGGTGCCGAACAATCAAAGAGAGGAACATCAATGGGCAACAAACCCCTGACGATTTTAAAGGTTAAAGTTAGATCGATCCAGAGACGGCGTAGCTCCAAGGGCTGGAGGCCAAGCCGTGTCAAGCGGTCGACATGAGGAACGTCGCGGAGGCCGGGTATACCACGTGTAAATTGTCGTTGCACCGCCTCGATACAATCGATGTCTTTAAGTAGGAACAGCGACCAAACTGGGCTTGCATACTCAAGTAACGGACGAACATAGACTTTAAAAGCCCAAACCAAATTAGCAATTGAAGATTTAGTGAAGCAACGTTTCACGAGTGCCATGCGACGATATGCCAAAGCCGAAATATTTTCGCAATGTAATGATGACTTAAGATCCTTGGCCATCCAAACTCCCAGATCTCTTACCATGCTTAAGGAGTCGAGTGAGTGGGAATCCAAATAGTAGTCAAACTCTGGGTTGGAGTCGCCGACGTGCAGGACACCACATTTGCCCTGCGACAATGGAAGTTGCCAAGTCCTGGACCAGTTGAAAATGTTTTCGATGTCTGATTTTAATAGGAATCCTTCCTGGAAAGTGATAATTTTAGAACTTGATTTGACGTCATCAGCAAATTTGTAGCACGGTCTGTCTTCACTGGAGGTTGAAGGCTGTAGGTCATTTATGTAAATGACAAACAACAGTGGCCCTAAAACGGAGCCCTGTGGAACTCCGCTTATGACCTGTGAAATCGATGACCTAGTTGTTCCAATGACCACTGATTGTGTCCTATTGGACAAGAAGTCTCCAATCCAAGCCAGCACGTTTCCATCAATGCGATTGTAAGACAGCTTAAAAAGTAATTTGGAATGCACCACGGACTCGAAGGCCTTCTTGAAATCGAAATAGATTATGTCCGTTGGTACACCCAGCTTAATAGCACTGGTCCAATGATCCAATGGTCCAAATAAATTTAGTCAAAGAAACGCATTCTTACATTGTTGAAAATTTCTACGACAAGCCACAGAATCTTCCACCACTGTGCGGGATATGTAGTTCGATTGACTGGGGTTCAGATGTTAAGGCCAATGTATGAACAATCTGCCTCAAAACAAAACTTATTAAGGATACCCCCCCAAACTTTTCGGCCGTGCTAAGTCGTGATATCAAACGCAAAGCCATTTTGCCAAGCTAATCCCACTGACTAATAGTTCTAAGGTTAAATGAAATATATGAAAATTGCCTTCTGCGCAATATTAATTATTTCATTTAAAGGCCGGTTGCCACCAAATTAGCATTGCAGCTTCTAGGTCTATCGAGTTCTCTCTTGCAGGAAGCAAAGGAATGCACAAAGCAAAACTTTAAACGCTACAAACAAGCCTGTGATTCGTTAATTATTGAGTAAAAATTTGGTACACCCTCGTGCACCTGGAAACAAGCTATAAAGCTTAACGATATTAGTGTCACTAGAAGGCGCCAGGGTAAGTTTCTTTATTTTTCAGAGGCGCCATCTAGTGCCACTAATATCGTTAATCTTTACAGCTTGTTTCCAGGTTCACGAGGGCGTACCTAATTTTTACTCACTAATTAAGGAGTCCCGTGGCTTGTTCGTTGCGTTTGAAAGTTTTGCCTGGTGCATTCCTTTGTTTCTTGCGAGAGAGAACTCTATGGGCCTAGATGCTGCAATGCTGATTTGGTGGCAACCGGCCTTTAATGTTTAAAGTGTTAGTCTCCGTAGTTCCCTAGCCCCTGAACCACTTGACCAATTAGAAGAGGCCTTATGAAACAGGCACATCCCCAGAGCAATACCTGTAAATGAGCCAAGAACTAGCTTTATTCACCGCATGGAAGAATTTATTTTCGTGATACAAAAAATGGCATTACCAGTAGCCAGTAATTAGGCAAATATCAACATTATTCACGTCTATTTTTCAACGAGAAAACATTAAGCTGTGTCATTAACAGTGACTCTTATGTTGTCAGGCGACCAAAGTCTACCGATCAAACAAGTTTCAGCCTTTTCTGTCGCATTATTATTTATCCTCAGATGGCTGAAAACACCCAAACTACTTTTGCTGTAAAGACACAACGTGTCTAGTGGTCGCCATGCTCATATATATTTTATCTGGATGTTATCGTTAATCTTGTCGCTTGAGGGCGCGTTTATGCAATGGCTCGCCTTTGCATTCTCGCAGCTAGAAGCTAGAAATCATCCGAAATTCCAACATGGCGGCGGCTTTAGCTATGTCGACTCGCAATGAAAACACTGAATAATCAGAGTTCGGAAGCGGCTGTGAAAATTTCATCAGGGGGAATTCTTTATCTTATTGTCGCGGATTATAAGATTTGAATCATTTACTCAAACGATGTCGGATTTAGCTAATCCAGATAGTTTTGTTACTATGGCAACGACAACTTTGCCATTGTGATTAAATTCTAGCTGCGAGAATGCAAAGGCGAGTCGTTGCGTAAACCCGGCCTGACACACATACGCGATATAAGAACAATGTAAGGCTGAGTGTGATGGTATACACAGACTCTTGTACGGTAAGTGCACCAATCCACAATCCATTGGAGATAATGGCTTTCCCTTCAATGAAATAGCCGCGTGGCTAATTTCGAAACCCCCCTCCCCCTATTGTGATTACTTGTGGCCGAAAGCCCCCCCCCCCCTCCGGGTTGGGGAAGCCCTCCCCCCGTCGGGGAGTAACCGAGATTGTCGTCAGGGAACAGCCGGAAGACGAAATCTACGTGACGACATAAAATTCGTAAAAATTTCGGGGAAAAAAGGTCAAAATACAGTTGCCGTTTTGTTTGCCAGTAGTCCTACTGTTGCTACCTCATCACCTCCATAATATTTAAAAGCTATCTTAGTTAATGCAGAAAAGTTAACTAAATTTGTATAAAGCTAAACTTGTTAAGGATTCTAACTTAAATTCATGATACCAATGAACTGAGCGAAAATCGTGTACAGTAAGTTGCTAAACTGAAAATTGATTTGCTGCCTTAGATCGTCAACACCATGATTCCTTACCAGTTATCTCTAAAAGGAGAAGGCCCGATTTTAAAAGCCCAACGCACAACGCGAAGTTTGTGAGGGGTCAAACAAACGGAGCAATAGCAGCCCAGTGGTCAAGTGTCCCGGCCTCCCAACCAAGAGGACGCAAACTCAACTTCAGCATGTAACCAATACAAAACTAAAAAAAAAAATAAGTCACTGTGTTCTAAAATGGCCGTATACCTTCTGGCCGTATAGTTATAGCCGAAACGTCAACTAAATTTGTACAGAAAAAGCTTTCCTTCCAAGTTTTCTCAGTTGAAGTCTGATAACAATTAATTCCATAAAAACCAAGCAAAGAATTAAAATTAAAGAATAGTTGGCGGTTTAATTTGCTAGTAGCTCATTTTCTCTTAGCCCATCGCCACCGTGATTTAAAACTAATTCTCAGTTAATTCAGGAACATCATCTGAGTCTTCCGCCATTTTAAAAGTAAGCAACAATACTTTTCAAACCTAAATATTATAAGTGTTTGTTAACGTTAAATTAATTTTTTTTTAATTTTAATTCACCAGTTAATTTAATTTGTAAATAAAATATTTAAAAAAAAAACAGAATTTTGGTCACAATTAGGTTTTTATGACCTCTCATGCTAAAGAATTTTTACGATAAATATCCAAAATCTGCTTAATAGTGTGGTGCAAACGTGTCTCGGGAAGCCGTAAAATAGGCCCTCAAATAACGTAAAATGCGTCGGCTTCCGGGGCTCTGGCCCCGGACCCTGCTGGGGGGAGCTTACAGCACTCCTCCAGACCCCCAAGCTGGTTTCGCCAGACCCCTGCCAAAGTGGATCATATTGTAATAAAAAAAAAAGGTTAATTTTTTTTGCCCCCCCCCCCCCCCCTACCTGGAGTTAGCTGGCACCACTACTGCGAAAGTAGCAATGTTCTAGTTTTCATATTAACCTTCGAACTATTAAGCGGTGCAATTAACTTGGCGAATGTTTTGGTGTGTTGATATCACTCCTTTGAAGGGCCGAACCATTCAGAACTTGGCGGCCCCTTTTACCAGTTTTGGTTTTTGATATGATATTATTAACTGTTCATCAGATATGAAATTTAAGTATAAACTTCAGGCTCGTAGCTTTTTTGGGAAAATAGTTTAGGTGTATATTTTGTTATAAAAAAAACATTTAAAAAAAATAGTTCTTTAATTTAAATTAATTTTAGACTTGAATTAAAATTTTTTTAACCTAAAAAATGTACTAAGTGGCAATGTAAAATAGGGTTCCATCCGTATTTATTTTAATCCTATTTGAGTGCATTAATGTGCCACTGAAAAAATTAGTAAAATCAAACTAGATTTTTAATTCACGCGAAATTAAAAATTTACATTCCTAGCGCAATCAGCTGTACATAGTTGGGCTGGGTTTATTTCCGTTCTCAGATGTACAATTCAAAAAGGACAAAAATGCCAACGCTATCAGGCATTATTTGTATCGCAAAAAGGAATTTCTCCATATTTCTCATAGTCCAGCCACGTAGATTTCCATTTAAAATGTCAGCAATTGAAACCCGAAAAGGTCACATCATTTCCGGGTTTTCAAAGAAGAGAAAAAGAAAACTGTCCTGTTCATTTAATCGTTATCAGTCGAACGTCATAAACAGGAAAACACCTTGGTTTCTTAGTGCATTTTTAAGTGACAGACAACAACACACAGACACAACAAACATGATGGTTTTAAGGTAAGAATTTTAAATCGATATACCTTCATGTTAGTTTTCCAACAAATTGTATGTATCATTTTTTTTTTTTCGCGGATGATAGAATATAGGCAGGAGAATGTCCTCTTTACCTGAACCAAAGTCAAACCAGCAAAGGAACATAAAAAAACTTTCCTGTATGGTTCCAGATATTATATATAGTCTTACCGTACTTTAGTCAACGTGAAACCTTACTACTGTATTCATCCACTATACGCATATAAAGAATAGACATAAAGAAGACATTTTGAATACATTAGTAAGTTACACATGGAGTAAACAGTACCGTAAAACTATAGTCTCTGAAACCTTACACGAAAGTTTATTTGTGTTCCAAACATCAAAGGAACAGAAATAAACTTTACTTTAAGGTTTCAGATATTAAAGTTTTACTGTACTGTTTACTCCACGTGAAACTTAACTACTGTAGCCAGCCATTATACACATGTTAAAAATTTAGAGATGTGCCGATGTAGCTTTTTTGCCGATGTACCAGTACCGATTACTGTCAAAACAGAATGCCGATAACTGCCGGTATTGGCTGCCGATATAACACTAAATAATGATTAATTAGCAAAAAATGAAAGTGTGATACAGTTTCTGTTGCCGATATACTGCAAGAAAAAACTTACATTTAACGTAGTCTCATAAAAATATTAAAGAAAATTAAAAAATGTGTAGTAGAAAGCTTTTTTCCCTGCAGCCATTATTCCCAGATCTTACCCCACAAAAGAAGTGCACGTAGCCAAACATTTTCTGCACAATTGTAGAGATGTAAAAATATAAATATGTGAAAATGTTGATATTAATTAATCAACAGACGAGTACTTGATGATATATTAGTCCTAAAATACCAGAGAGCAGCAGTTTTTTTTCATTTGCAAGCCACGTTTGTTGTAAAATATGAGTTACATGGTTTTTTTTATATATAACTTCAGAACGGGTAGAGCTAATGATATGTGGTTTGCACCATTGAAAAGCTGGCGAAAAAAGGGTTAAAATGGTGTATTGGAATGTCTAGATCGGTCAATATTTAGCGAAGTCATCGTCATTTCCGTATATATCGAAAAAACTGCCGCTATATGTGATCCAATATGGTGTATCGGCACATCGGAGGTGGACATCAGCGGTACCGATATATCGGAATTGCCTCCGATAATCGGCACATCCCTATTTTTAAGAAAATACACATAAAGAAGACATTTTTGAATACATTAGTAAGTTACACAGGACTGAACAGTACGACAAACTAGTATCTGAAACCTTACAGGAAAATGTGTGTACCTTTACTAGTGACAGGTAGTGACGTCATTCAAAATAGCGGTTATTTTCAGTTACTTAACGTCACTTCCGATTTACACAGGCGCCGCCATGTTGGAAAATGGGCGCCACCATCTTGAAAAATGACGTCACTTTCGGTCCGTACTACGACGTGTCAAATGGTTGCAAAATGTAGCAAAAAGCAATTTCCCACCCTCCTCCAGATTGACGAAAACTAAAGAAAAAAAGTGTGCCATCGTGGATGATGTCACTTCCTGTATGAATGGGCACCGCCATCTTGGATGATGTCACTTTCGGTCAAAAGGTCAAAGGGGTATGTCCGCATATCGCATTTCTCCACTACTCCCCTCTACCCCTCCTCTGCTCCCTTCATTGCCACAACCCTCCCACGTTTGTTCTTGGTGTTGCCAGATGGCAACAGTTGATTGAAAGTATCAGAAATTAATTCATGCAATTTAAGGTTAACAGGTCATAGCGTCGAGATTTTGACGCAGCCCCCAAAAAGACGCTTACATGTGAAAATATCAGAGTAAGTCAGCATTCAGTATGCAAGCACCTGCAGTATGTTAATCTCCGTTATTGTTTCCGCCAAGTTCGGAACAATTCATGTATGTTATCTTTAACAAGAAAAGGCACATTGGTGTAATAATTGTTGCATTTCTGATTTTTATAGCCAATGAAATTTTACATTACGTTTTTTATAGCAGTTCCTCCCTTCGAGCACTTTATTCCCCTAGAAGTTGAAAGTTGTCTTCCCTGCCGGGCTTGTACTAGTACAGCGCATGCGCTTGCTGGGCTTGCTTAAATAAGCTCGGCGCAGCAGCTTGTCATCATCATTTCTCCTATGGCGCTCACGACGCATGACCGCTCTGAGCACGATCCCCAATCCACTCGGCCGCGCCGCCTCCGCACAATCTGTTCATCGTCGATCCGCATACCTTCACTCCAGCAGACGGCTCATATGGACCCTCCAGTTGTTTCGACTTCGGTTGATCCTCCGGCCTTACCATCAGGAAGAACGGACCCGGAGGTTGTCTCTCACCACTCGGACGAACCTATGGCAGCTTCTGCTATGCAGGTTGCGGATTCCGATTCCTTGGTCCGACATCCTCGCGCCTCCTCTACTGTTACAGCTGCTATCGATCCTCCAGTTCTACCTTCACAAGCAACGGACCCGGCTAAACCTGGCCACTGTTCTGACGATCCTCGGTTGTTCTCTGGACTGCAGTGCGTGCATTTGGATCCTTCAGGTCGTTGTATTTGGATCCTTCAGGCCGTTGCATTTGGATCCTTCGTCCGTATATCTCCCAGCAAATACCAAGCCGTTGCTCAGGCCGCCTTCCTGTGGGCCGATCCTTTCTTTATCGCCTACCTCCCTCGGCGGTGTTTCCGGAACTACTATCAACCTTTCCCTTGGAACTCGGTAGAGGGGCATTTCGACGTTTTAGCTCCACTGCGATCCCATGCCTTCCAACTGCATCTTCGAGCATTACGATCCCATTCCGGCCTGAGGTACTCCCAGACCGTGGCCCAATAGCTTCACCGCCATAGCCGATCCTTCCTTCTCCGGTAACAACGATTCCATTGGGAGCATATGCCGCTCCCTCACCGGTTCTCATTTCGCCCCACCCCCTTGGATTACCGGTTCCATTTCCAACTTTTCGCCGGACCTTTTGCATTCCAAGTGATTCCCCAATTGATTGCTGCTTTCACGATCCTCTTCGAGGGACGGACAGTGCCGGTCCTACGCCTCCAATTGCCGTCTGCAGTAATTTGCTTAACGAAGATCATCTCCACGACAAATTTGAAATTCACTACACGATCCTAGGCACTCGTTCCCCGGGCTATTTACCTTTGACGCCTCGTTCACCAACCGTCCTACGATCTCTGGCCATCTCGATCCCTGGCATTACTATTTTAACACCGTGCCGAACGTCTTCATCAACAACAACTTCGCAAAGGTCATCCGCTACGGATCCTCTCCCACAATATACCTCTTGTACAGATGCCATCACGCCGCCTATCTATGGTATCGCCTTCACCACTGTAACCCTTACCTTCTCCTAACGGCAGCGCCCTTCTCTTTGTGAATTTGTATTACAAAAAAAAAAAAAAATAATAATAATAATAAGACAATCACAATATGGGACCCTTCCACAACGGCACGCCATCCTTCACCCCAGCAGACGATCCTCTCAATCCTACCACCCAATTTGTCGTCTCTCTGTGGAAGGAGGCAGTAGCATCACCTCACGCCAATCAAATCACCAACTATTCAGTATGGCAATTTGACATTGAACCTGCCTTTGTTCCGGTGTTCCACTTCCATGGAATTAATCCTCACGTACCTACAGCCTCCAGTGATTTGCGTTGCTCCCTCTGTCAAGTAAAGGCCAAAGGGGTAGCTCTAGGCTTCAGAATGCTTCCGTAACACACCTCCAAATAAAAAACAAACAACTTCTCCTTCGCATCTGGACAGCGAAGAGGAGTAGAAAATTGCACCTCTCGCTTCAGAACTTAACATTTTTTCGATATGCAGTACTACTACCAGTTCTTCCAGTTCTTTAGTTCTTCTAAAAAACATTCACCCACTGGATCGTCAATCTTGTTCAAAATTCACCACTCTAGTTTTCAACGGGCCTGTGCACGCTGCATCCCTTGGACCTCCACAAGACAAGACTCAAACACTGTTACAATGCCATTACCATTTCCAGCAAAATCATCCACACAACGGCCTACCTCATCAGCTCATCATTTCGTCCCCACAAGGTTAGCTAGTTTCGGAGTGTTTTTCTGATTCCGTACCTTGTACCCCCGAGGTGTTAAGAAATAAAAAATGCAATTGATATGAAATGAGCCACCGCATTTCCCAACCTCACCCAGAAGTGACAACACGGTCCTCCAATCCGAACCTTACGATTCCATCGATCCTCCTCTACTTTGCAAATAAGGGTGAATTTGGTTGAGGGATCAGGGTTGTCTTCACTGGGACTTGTTCCTTGGGGGTGCCGGCTCGTACTTCGGGTGACTTGAACCTAGGTGACAAGGTCTGCTGTAAAAAAGGTAATTATATTTTCGTCGGCTATAAAAAGACTAAAATTCCGGGGCCTGAACCCTAAATATCCGCCCAGCTTCCCCTCCATGGACTAGGTTCTGGAACTGGGAGAAATGATGATGATAGGCTGTTGTGCCGAGCTTAAATAAGCAGGCCCAGCCCGCGCAAGCACTGTACTAGTACGAGCCCGGCAGGGAAGACAACTTTCAACTTCTAGGGGAATAAAGTGCTCATAGGGGAGAACGATATAAAAAAGATAATGTATATTTTCGGAAAGGCAATTAAAAATTAAAATTAACCAGGTTCATGCCCTGGAATTTTAGTCTCTTTGTTCATTTACGAGTAACAATGGTCACGCACACAAAGATTGTTGCTGCTTACTTTGAAACAATTCTGCTCAGCTCTGGAAGCCTGCATCTGCGAAATAATACACCATTCTATCGTTAATAGCTGCCAATTTCGTACACACATACACACCTGATGATTTTGCTCAGTACCACCCAAGCCTTTTATATATTAATAAACAAAAACGTATCGTTAAGAGTTAAAAGTAAGGGTCTAAAAGTCAAAACCTGTAAGGAACACGGACAAGCTTTGACTGTAAGGGTCTAGGTGTCAAATTTGGCCAGTAAGACGCTGCTAAGCATTAGACCCTTACTACCCCGTTTTTGACGAACAGCTGTCTGAAATCGTCCTATAAAGACCCATGGGATGATCCAATGATAGTGGGGGTGTGGGTTTCCTACTTTGCTTTAGGTTGACTTTTTTTTTCGGTTTGGTAACATGGCAGTGATTCCAAGCAAGACAACCTGCTACAAGCGTAAGCGTGTACACCCATTCTGTCTGAGTTACTAAGTCTTTAATAAATAGACATAAATAGCTGGAAATAATATTAAGGAAAATAGGAAATTAGCCAACAGCGAAAATCGTACACTAGAAATAACGTAGTTCAGTAAGCCACCTTTATGCACTTAAGTTTCATCGGAGTGCAACGGAGCGATTAAGGCGCTATGCAAGTGATCTGGGGGCGAACTGGGTAGCCGGTTCGAATCCAGGTCATGCCACTCCGATTAACGTAAGTGCATAAAGGTGGCATACTGAACTACGTTATTTCTAGTGTACGATTTTCGCTGTTGGCTAATTTCCAATTTTCCTTAATAAGTCTTTAACATGATCACCAGGTAGTAAGGGTCTAATGCTTAGCAGCGTCTTACTGGCCAAATTTGATACCTAGACCCTTACAGTCAAAGCTTGTCCGTGTTCCTTACAGGTTTTGACTTTTTAGACCCTTACTTTTAACTCTTAACGATACGTTTTTGTTTATTAATCTGTGTTACTTTGAGA
The DNA here is from genome assembly GCA_023313725.1 of Lithobius niger. NCBI lineage: Eukaryota > Metazoa > Arthropoda > Chilopoda > Lithobiomorpha > Lithobiidae > Lithobius > Lithobius niger. Next base: position 278,439 of record JAHWFP010262755.1, read on the forward strand.
ATTGTAATAAATAGGTGTGGTGGTGGATGAGGGGTTGGGTATGTGTTACACCTTTATAATTAATTTGTTGTTTGTGTTGTTGCGCCGCCTTTAAGCTCGGTAAATAGCTATTGCCCTTTTTAACCTGTCTATCGCTAGTGTTAACAATAGAAACAAATCCTTTAATCTTCAGTCTGTCTTGCAGCAGGCGTTTGCTAAATGGCATTGTTGCATAATAACAATGTTTAAAACAATGTAAAACAATCAATCTGGTCGTTTAGAGCTTCGTAACCCCAGAATCACGTGACCAATTAGAAAAGGCCTTATGGAAAGGGCACATCTACGGAGCAATACCTATAAAATGAGCTAAGAACCAGCTTTACAGGACAAATAGTTTGACCTGTAGAGAGGACAGACGAAAGGTATATCCCCAGAACAAGACCAAGAATTTGTCTATTTGGCCCCTCTCTGTACGCGTGTTTGGCTGGACTGAATTTCACAATTTTTGGACTGTAGACAGGCCTTGACTAGTCAAGGCTAGATTCCAAATTTGGTTTACAATTTTTGAATTTTAACAGAGTTATAGGCTCTCAAAGTTGAAAGTTTAACATTGGGATCCTAGGTCGACCCTTACTAACACTGGCTATCGCCAGTGTTAATATAGATAGATACCCAACACCAGGAATTAATCATCAGTAGTAGCATTACAATTAAAAGTAACTTTTTTTCATGGCTACAATTTAAAGTAACGTTTTTTCCCATTCTTTGTGCACATGCTATGTCATTGCTACGGTGCTTAACAATTTTTGGTGCACGCGTTATGTATTTCCATCTTTCATCTAAACAGTTGATTGTTGATGGGTAAAAAGAAAGAATCCGTGTTTCAGCTAAACGCATATACATACAGGGTGGTCCACAAAAAACTGACAACCCAAAATGTTTAAAGTCTAACTTTTTTAGTTAGCAGTTAGCACCCCTCAAAACCAGGAGAGGACAGAAATCAAATCTAATGAAACTGGAAGATGTCTCCTCTCCTGGTTCTGAGAGATGCCAACTAAAAAAGTTAGACTTTAAAAATTTTGGGTCGTTAGTTTTTTGTGGACCACCCTGTATGTATATGCGTTTAGCTGAAACAAGGATCCTTTCATTTTACCCATCAACAATCAACTGTTTAGATGAAAGTTGGAAATACATAACGCCTGCACCAAGAATTGTTAAGCACGTAGCAATGACATAGCATGCGCACGAAGAATGGGGGAAAAAAACGTTACTTTAAATTGTATCCATGAAAAACGTTACTTTTAATTGTAACGCTACTGCTGCTGATGATTAATTCCTGGTGTTGAGTATCTATCTATGCACTGAGCAAAATCATCAGGTGTGTATGCATAACAATCAGTAACAAACGTTTGTGTGTGCGTTACAATGTTTATGCCCTGTAACAATCAGGAAGAGCTTTCAAAAATGGTTGAGAAACAATCAATGTCTGCACGATCGTTGCTGGATTTATCGCACTTAGTCTCAGAACGGACAAACAGTCAATTCAGCAACATAACCCATTGCAAAAAGACATTTACTTCCCTACAAAAACCAAACAACAGGGGTTCAAAGGGAGGGGGAGCGGCGGTGGAGGAAAGTGCTTCCAGTGACACGGCGCAAGGGGGGGGGGTGGGAATCTGACCATGCACCGGGAGAATGTGCGGAGAGGGCGGCGGGGAGGAGACAGATTGCGGGCCTCGAAGTTATTTTCATTTCGTGCTACCCAGTAAAGTATTTCTCTTAGGTACGCGGGAACCGGGGGTATGGCTAGTTATTCAACAAATAATGTTAATGTTTATTTTAAACTTAGTTTGAGGGGTACAGCATAAACTTAAAGGCCAACATTTGCTGCTGAACCATAACTGACCTTCTGTTGCACAGGGGCCAGTCACGTGGGCCGCTAGCATCAGCAAGCAACCAGCGGAGTGAGCGACGTAAACCCATGTGGTGTTATGGGCTCTATTTCGTCCATTCATCGGCTGAAACTGCAAACGTTTGTCATCCTGGCCTGTTTTTGTAACGTATATTTTGAGTTAAAGCTTAGGAAACCTTTGAATTCAAGAACAATAAAGTAGAAGACAAAACTATTTAGACTACGAGTCATGTAGTAACAGCAGTCACACTGCAGTTACTGTTACAAAGGGTGAGATGAGTTTAAATATTACCTTGGATCGTTATGATAACGGTTGATGACTATTCTCTGGTTAAGTCCTTATTATTATTATTTAATTATCGTACATGGCAAAAGCCCTCTCTCCAGCAAAACTAAAATTATTAATTTCTCCGTTCCTATTCAATACATTTCGACCAAACTTTGGCAGATAATAGATAGGTGTGGATGGTATATTTATACCAACTTTTACACAGTTCCGTGCAAGAGTAAAAGTAGGGAGCCACACGTAAATGTGAAAACTGTCCACTTCTTGTTGTTGTGCTTCTTCTGGTGCTTGTTCTTGTGTGACACTGTTTCAGAAAAAACTACTACACCTACCTAAAATCTGAAACATGATCTAAGCCAGAAATTTCATTTTGTTTTACATTGTTTTAACCATTGTAATTATGGAACATTGCCACTCAGCAAACTTTAGATCCATTCTTTGTACATGTGTTATATCTTTGCTAAAGATTGTTGAAAGGTCAAATGACCGGGTGCAGTTACGCTCGCTAAAACCCTTGACCCTTTGAAAGAATCTTTGTTTCAGCTAAACGCATATAGATTTAAACCAAATTAAGCTTTGTACGTTGTTAATTTGAGGCCTGCCTCGAAATTGGCAGCTTGAAACGATACAATGGCGTATTTATTTCGTAGACGCCGGCTTTGAGAGCTGAGTTGAATTATTTCAAAAGTGGGCGGCAACAATCGACTGCATGCATAAACCTTTGTAGCGCGGTGCTATAGCGCGGTGCAGTAAAAAAGGTACAAGATTACAAAGAAAAACGTCAAGTGTGCCGTAAAAAAAAAGGGGGGGGGTTATATGATTGAAGTTTCACTTTACGTGTTAAAATGTACACTGATAAAAATTGATGATTTTTAATTGAAATAATCAAATGTACGATTGAGAAAATCGCATCTGTTGCTTCTGTGCTTTACGAATCGTATATTTAAAACGTAAAGCACAACAGCACTTAAACAGATGCAATTTTCTCAATTGTATATTTATTTCATTTAAAAATCATCAATTTTTATCCGTGTACATTTTAACAAGTTAAAGTGAAACTTCAATCATATTTAACCCCTTTTTTTAAGGCACACTTCACGTTTTTGTTTGTAATTATTTAAGCTGTTATTTAAAAAAAATTATGTAGCTTAATGATCGACAATTTAATAAATGGTAATATTTTTAGTAGGCATAATAAGGATTTATTCAAGTTGTTATCCCTGACCCCATAAAAAAGTGTCCTGCATACAAGCCCATGGGCTTGACATTGAGCATTGCCTTAAATTCGAAATGAAGCCCAGGGCATATTTGTGGGGATTTACGGTAATAAATTCAAATTCAATTCCTACTCAACTCCCTCGTATCAAACACTAACAATCACCCCTTTTTAATTCGGCGTGTCACACGTCAAATTAATGCGGTTGTGGCCAAGCACATTTGTTAAATTCTGATCTGGCGAAATTCAAGTATGTTGGTGGGTCACTTGCAGTGCGCAAGTACAAAAAGTATTATGCTCAACAGAATATACATGAGCCGTTTGAAGTATAACCTCTAAACAGGTCCTTAAGCGAAAAACCGTCGCCCGATAGTATACGATCTGTGAATGACGTCAGTCAAATGTCATCGTAAAGGTGTGCGCTCATACGAAAAATTGTGGCGTGTAACTGCGCAATTCGGCAAGTCAGCTCTTCAAATTGCGGTAGGTTAGAGACTAAGCATGGACATCGAGATGGCTCGTCTCTTATCGCGAAGTACAATACAAAGTGAGTCGTCACTTACCTTTAGCGGTAACCTGGATGGTACACTGAATTTTTACGGTGGAATCTGGACGGTACATTGAATGTGAGGCGTGCATAGCCTCGCTGCTTTCCGGGTGTGATATATTACAGTATTATTACGCTTATTTGTGGTGTTGTTTCTTATTGAAAAAGTGAACAAAGCGAATGATGTCCTATTTTTACAGTGGCGGAATGGCCAGGGAGGGAAGGGCGGAATATTCCTCCTGGCCTTGAATTCTCCGATTTTTTTAAAAATCCGTAACAGGAAGACCCTCGCAAGTTTTATTGGTTCAATATTAGTTTTACCAACAGATTTAAAATTACAAATAATAATAATAAAGATAATTATAAAATGCTAGTAAAACAAGTACTTTGTATTGATTAACCTAACAAAAATTGGCCACATGAAATTGCAGTGTTATATTCAATGTCGAATTTGTCAAAATTTTCGTGTGAATATTTTAACTTTTGTTAATACACCTAAAAGATGTAAATAAATTTAAAGTAGTCAACCTCACGTACCCTCAGCGCAATATGATTTCTCTTACTCCCCCCGACCCCTACCTCCACCAAACTACCTGCTGAATTTATGAAATATGGTGTTCGAAGATTTAAAAAATGTAAAAGTCTGATGAACAAGAACAACGGGTACGGGAAACTGTAAAACAACGAAGCTTTCAGTTTTTTTTCTTTTTTTTTTTCAAGAAAACCAATATCAGCATCCGATGAAAACTTATCTGGTCAGTGATTGCATCGTCGCACACAAGATTCTGGCTCATTTGCCGTATCGTAGTAGCAAAAGTTACGAGACAATTTTTAAAAAATATAATGTGCAATATAGTAGATATTCTTCATTACACCATGCATTTAGATTTTTTAGTAGTGTCCTGTTGGTATGTCTACCGTTCCAACTTCATGCGTCAATTACAGATTTTTTTTTATTGCACCATACGACACGTCGAATTACTAATGCAGTGTTATACTGTTTTCACACGTAATAATTCGTCGCGGGTCAGCCCTGGGCTGGAGCCAGCCCGGGCCAGCCCTGGCTAGCCCTAACGCCAGCTCCGGGCACGCTTTGATTTCACACGTAATAAATAGTTGAGAGCCGACCCGCGCTCGCTTAGGAGCTCCGTCAGTCAGCAAGGTGGATAAGAGCAGTGAATCGGCTTCACTTTTCATCTTACGTGTTTTGAGGAGAAGCGCGACATTAATGTCAAACTGGCGTCGCAAAAATGTTTGATTATAATAGCCAAGAATTGAAAAAAGAAAAACTAAATATAGGGAGAGAAAAAAGCCATAGGAAAAAGATTACAAAAGTGGTTTCTTGAGAAACTCCCTACCCTGCCTGGTGATTTTCGAGCCAAGACAATTTATCTAAGAGACCGTTCATTATTTATGAACGGGGGTGGGCCGGCGAAAATGAGGGGTGGGGGGGAATCACAATTTTTATATGAAGAGGGAGGGGTGAGGGCTAAATTTTTTAGGGGGGTGGGGTCAAGAATAAAACTGAGAGAATAAGTGCACGGCAAGTTACAGAATGTTAATGGTAATAAATTTATTTAGCTCAGCACATTCCACAAAGTATTAAAGTAGGCTTAGTACGTTTCGTACACTCATTTCATAAAAATTAAAATCGTAATACAATTTTTTTTTGGAGGGGGGGGGGGGGGGGGGGAAAAAATCACAAACACCAAAAGTGGGTGTCACGAATTTTTTTTGTACTGATGACGACAATCCGCCAGCCCACCCCTGTTGATAAACAATGAACGGTCCTAACCACCTACGTACCTTATATACAAAACGAAAAACCCACCAAACCATTTTTTTTTTTGTGTTTTACCCCGCCCCCCCCCCCCATCCGGCTTTTTTCTTCAGACTTTTTCGTCTTTTCTCCGTGCTTTTTTTATATTTTTTAAACTATGATCTTGTACCACGATCAGCAGGCTATAAACCCAATTTTTTTAAACTTTGTGTTATGGTAACACCTTTCCGTGACACCAAACCTCTTTCCGTTAATTTGGCAAATACTATAATGTAACAGTTGGTTCTCGATTTTACTTCTTGCGTTATTAAATGTAGGCTATTGTTTTTATTTCAATACGGGTGAGAAACCCATTTCCGTTGCTCTTTGGATACCAATACCGAAGCTCCAATAGTTCAATTTGGAGGTGTGCTTCGACGACTGTAGTTCAAAGATTGACGGTTCGAATCTTTGGTTGGGGCAGTTTAGCGTTTCAGAACAGAAAAATTAATATGGTTCGTATCACTTTATTTCGACATATTATTTTCTCTCTATTGTAAAATATGTCATATTTTCATTCTGAAACAGTTTATTATTTCAACATAAATTCGCATTCTGAAACATGGCTCTTTGATGTAGGTTAGGTTCTCAGTTCTATTTAATTTTGCTCAAAATAATAATAAAAAAAAACTACAGGTAATTTTTAATCGTTATTTTTCCTTATATTGCAGTTTTTCCTTAGTATATACCCACACAAATCCTTTTAATAACGCGAAATTTGCACAAAGAAAATAAAATTGGAAAAATTATATCATTTAGGGAGAAACACTGCCAGTTATTGTACCAAAGGTGATAAAGAGTTGAACAGTGTGTTGCATCACGAACCTTCTATGCTCATAAGCAATCCCTTCTTTTCTTCCACGTGTTTTTCAATCTGTGTGATAATGAGTATTTAATTTACGATTGATAAATAACTATTTATTTTTTAGTGTGTCCCGTTTTCTTTTGTTTGTTGACTTAATAGTGGGCTGCACTGCAAAGCTACGAGCGCGGGAGGGCTCGCTTCGAATTTCACACGTTAAAAATGAGACGCGCTGGCCAGGGCCAGCCAGGGCTGGCCTCGGCTGGAAAGGCGGGCCATTCGGGCGCGCGTCAGCCCTGGCCAGCTCGCTTTCGTCCAGAAAACATTATTACGTGTGAAATCCTCCGTCACGGGTCAGCCAGGGCTGGCACCCAAACATTATAACGTGTGAAATCAGTATTAGTGCATCTTGTTTCATTACGAAATTGTCTCCCTCATCCCTTCAGACCAGTCCAGTTCTTACTCTGTATTGTCAAGGTCACGCAGGTGGCAGGGGGAGGAAGGGTAATGATTGAATCGCGGTCCAAGTAGAGTAGTTTGACTGGGTTTTGAATGACGCGCATAAATACGAAATCTGTAAATGAAATCCCTCGTTGAATTCAGCATACAATTACATAATACTATTCTTTAGAATACAAATGTCAATTTTACAAAGGTTTTACTTTGACTGCAAAGTTCTTTTTGGTACGCGTTATTAAAACTTTGATAACGAAATTAAAATAAAAGCCGCTCGCTAGCATGGTCTTACATGTAAAAATAAATCTAGGCCTATTCTGGCGCTCATTTAAGTCTATTAACGTGATTGTTTTTTTTTTTTCCCTTTCTTCTGGGAGCCACATCCCTGCAAATGGTTGGCGAAAAAATTATAAATTGTAGTTATTGGCGACCAACAATTTTATTGTGATCCACTAACGAAAAATTCTAATCTGAAGCTTTAAAAGTTAGTATACTACAGTACAAAAAGACAAAATAGCTTTTATTTTACCTTGGATAACAAGATAATAAATGTGTTGGAAGGCCACCAGCCTGGAATTATGGTGCACACTAGTGAGATCGTTCAAACTTCGTTAAGCCTGGTAGATTACGCGCGGGTTAGGGCGCGTTTACCCAAGGACAATTTTCTCGCTTACTAGTTTTTATTTGGTCAAGACTAAATCTGCTGGCTGCTTCTCGCTTTTGTCGGAAAATGCGGCTTTCGAGTTGCCTATACGTAGTAACAATAGCAACAACGCGGACGCAAATTTTCTCCTCGTGCCTCGCGACACGACGTACGATGCTTGCAACATGACAGCGTGATTTATGACAACCAGAAAACAAGTTTTACTGCAGTACACGAAGACAGACAGATTCCTGAATACCGGCATTCGAAGGTTTGTCTTCGATTCGATAACTACGAAATATACGTCATGTTGGATTTTGAATTCTCGCTGCGAGTAGCTATTTATTCTGCCGTCGTTTGATCATTGCTAGGAGCTGTTTTTTCAGCGAGAAGAGCAAATTTTGGAAATAGCGTTAAATGGCAACAATGTTGTAGCAATGTTTAAAATGACTGTTGCACTTTGTTCTTTATCCGTGTTGTTATTTATAATACATTTAATTTGTTGTCAATTAGCGTATTCATTTAATAGAAACGGGAAATTAATCGTAAATAAATAACGGTTGCCTAGCAAATAGCTAATGTTGCGTAAACGAGCCCTTATATGGGGGTGCGAGTTATACGAGAGTATTTTTACACAATCGCTTTATTTTTCAGTGGTGCGGGTTATCTGGAAGGCAGCTTACATGCATGAAATTATGGTAGTTAATGCATGCTGGTGACGTCACGCTAATACGTCCCCATGCTAAAAGTGTAGTCGTTATATACGGTTAATGTGAAAACCCACACACGTCGCAGTGGGTTAATTTTGATAACCCACACTTTTTTTTGATAATCTAACACTTTTCAACCCCCGCTCCACCATGTGACATATGACCCGACTTTTTTAAATTACCGTACACAACACAAATGCAACCAGCATAAACAGGCACATTTACAACCTGCGACACATTTTTTTTTAGCCTAACACGAAAAAAAAAAAAACTCGCGTACTATGCTAGACTCCCTTCCACGGAGGAATGGCCCAACACTCTTTCGTTCCGACGGTACGAAAACTAGGCTACTGACATTTCCTAAACACACCTAAAAACCTACGGGACTCAACCGAATAGCGCATTTTATACGCTGTATCTTATTTAAACTAATAAAGTAGAAAAAATGCGGTTTTACCTTAAACACAAAAGTCGGTGACTTGGACAGGATGTTGGGACGTCCTCCCGTACGTGAGACTTTCGTAGACAGGAAGTTTAAACCGGAAGTTTGAGTTCAGCAATTTACGTCATGATTCACAAATAAAATTTTTCAAATAAAATTGTTTTAAATCTCAAAAATAACTAGATGTGTTAGCTCGACGTCACACCTTAGCATTAAAACACATCCATGAGGTCTGGCCGTTTTACCGTGGATATTCACTCGTCGGCTCGAAACGGCTAGTCCAATACTCTCGGGGGTGGAGGGAAATCAGCACTCACGCTTTCAGCGCTTGTGCGATTTCCCTCCACCCTGTAGCGGCGCTTACAAGGTCTTGAGGTGCCTACTGTCTCTAGCGCCGACAATCTGGCGTACTTGTGGTTACTTTAGATAAGTTCATAAGTGGCGGTTTTTACTTTCGCAGAAAAACAGCATAGCGTGTCTACTGCACGGTTAGGAGAAGAGCGTCAGCATCCTACCTAAGTTATGAAGACGTATCTAATCATGGTTCACTGCCACCACGATGGGTAATTAATCTAATTTGCCTACTTCGGAGTTAGAATAAAAATGGTTTTGTAATTAAAATAACCCTTGCAAATTAAATTGGACTAAAAGTCAAAATTGTTGTTCAAAACAACCTTCTTTTCTGTTTTAATAAAACAAGACAAGATTTATACACACGAGGTAACTAGTTGGTTACGAAATAAAACGGGGCTTTACAATTAAAAGCACGAGATTTACAAATAAATCGACAAAATGAACAATTCAAGTTCACAACAAAATTTAGACTAGAAAAAAGTCGGTTTGAGTTATCGCAACTCTCTAAGGTACAAACATGACCCTTGCAGAATGTAAAATAGTCTTTGAAAGCTCTAGCAACTCTTGCACTAAAGTCAATCAATCAATCACACTGAATCAAGATTAGTGTTACAAGGAAAACTACCTTTTTGAAAACTCCTGCTTCAACAATAACACATGCTAGATCTCGGTGATCTTAGATTATTTAATGAACACTGAGTCCATAAACAAAGAAAAAAAGCCGGTTTTTAGGAAGGGGACCTTAAACCCTTAAATCATGGGTGCCCTAAATCAAAATGCCGATTGCGTTTGGCTACCCACAAATTCCCTCAAAGTCTAGAAGTTAAGTTTATATGTTAAGACTAAAAATTTAGAAATTCTGTTCTAAAAATTAAATTCTAATAAACTAGTTACCCTTTGAACCACTACCTTGCCCGGCATGGCAACCTTCGGACTGGACATCTCTGCTCCGACCGCCGTAGTGACCTCTAGCCTCTGAGTCCTTGAGCTATCCTATGCTAGCGAAATTCTCCCTCATCTTGTTTATATACCTGCTGCCTGCCTGCAGGTAGGAGGGAAACCGCGGACCTGTAGGAGAGCGACGGAGGGGGGGTGTGAGGTAGAGGGTCGCTTTGGAGGAGGAGTGACTGACCAAAACCGGCCGAGCTGGCACTACCGGAAGTCGGGCAAGACAGCGCGGACGGGGAGGGTAGCCTTGCACTCTGATTGGTGGGGAGAAAAAAAACTGAGTTCGGATTGGAAGGAGCTTGGATGGCAAAGGGATTTGCCGACTTTGGGTGTTTTTAGAGGCCGTGGCTTGAGTAGTGCATTGAGTTAAACTCATAACAACGTGAAATAGGCCTATACATTTTTTTTATAAAAACTACAATGTTATGCATTGCAACTATTGAAGGAAGGGGGGGGGGGGGGGTTGGAAATGAAGTTCGATGCTCAAAGTTAAAATAAATGATTATTAATTGAAGGCAAAGGCTTAGTTGTGCATTCGGAATTGAAATCACTATGGTCGGAGCCCTGAAATAAAAATACAAGATACACACTGAAAATGTCCGGTAAAATAATCGTAGTTGTGTTGCCATTTTGAACAAGGTAGGGTTCATGAGAAAAGATTACGTTAGATAATGCTTTCATAAAAGCCTAGGCAAAAGATTAAATAAACCAGCTTGTGTTTTGAAATGCTATAACGCATAAAAGTTAAATGTATTATTGCAGCCGCAGATAATAACGCTAGTGTAGTCAAAGGTTTCATTGTTGCTAAAATCGTCACCTTAGTAAAATAAAAACATTGAAGACGTAATAAACATGTAAACTAGCACAGCACTAAGCTAGTCGGCTTTATGCCTGGAAATAAATTCAAGAAGTACAAATAAATATTTACATGTTTGTTTTTCGGAAAATGGCGACGGAAATTGCGTGCGTCGGCGCTCAGTTTGAGCACTTTTTCAAATTGAGTTGTAGACCAAAGTATGGTGAAATTTCAAGTTCTGTTTTCACAGGATGTTAGATAAAGTTCAGGTTTATTAAGAGCTGCAAACCAGAGTCGATGAAGTCCATTTGCTTGGGAGATACGAATTTTTTAAACTTGGGAGTGAAAAATAGGCCTAGCGCTTTTTGGCGCTAAGAAAAAAAAAGTGTCCCCAAGTTGTTGATGGTTGGTGTCGGGTCTCCTAACCAATCGACAGGAATTTTAGGCCTCATGCCTTTACAACCCTCTCGAGTATTGGACTAGCCGTTTCTCGCAGACGAGCGAATATCCACGGTAAAACTGCCAGATCTCTCGGATATCTATTACTTAAACCCTTTATTTATGTTAGCATAAGGTGTCAAGTCTGCCTGCCACAGGTACTTCAGACCCAGTACAATCACTTTCCGTCTCGGAGTTCCACGTAGGTTTGTGAAGTTCGTTTATAAGTTGATCCATTTTTTTAATTCGACGTGTCACACGTCGAATTAATGCGGTTGTGCCCAAAAAACGGGGGTAGCCGATTTACGTCAGCGATATCTCCTCAAAAACCAGACACATTTGTTCAATTCTGATCCGACGAAATTCAAGTATGACGGCGGTTGACTTGCAGTACGCCAGTACACAAGGTATTATGCTCTATATAATTTAGTTGGGCGGTTTTGTTCGCTAACCTCTAAAAAGGTCTCTGAGCGAAAAACCATTGTTAAATAGTACACAATCAGTGGATGACGTCAACGCTTCCACGGCGTAAAGGTGTGCGCTCAACGCCGATCATACGAAAAATTGCGGCGTGTAACTGCGCATTTCGGCAAGTCAGCTCTTCAACATTGCGGTCGGTTAGAGGCTATCGTGTACATCGAGATGGTTCTTCTGTTATGGCGCAGAACAACACAAAGTGAGTCATCACTTACCGTTGCGGTGATCTGGATGGCACACCAAATTTCTATGATTGAATCTGGACGGTACAATGAATGCGATGCTCGTATAAGACTTTTGCTGTTAATTACTGCGCCATCCTCGAGCGCTGCTTTTCGGGTGCGATATATTACAGTATTTTATTACGCGTATTTGTGGTGTTGTTTCCTATTGAACGAGTGAGTAAAGCGAATGATGTCCTGTTTTCACAGTGGCGGACTAGCCAGAGGAAAGGAAGGGCGTGATATTCCTAATGGCCTCTGACTTTCAGATTTTTTAAAAATCCGTAACAGGAAGGCTGACGTAAGTTTTATTGGTTCGACATTAGTTTTAACCACAGATTTAAAATTACAAATAATAATAATAATAAAGATAATTATAAAACGCCAGTAAAATAAGTACTTTGTATTGAGTAGCTTAACAAAAATTGGCCACATGAAATTGCAGTGTTATATTCAATGTGGACTTTGTCACAATTTTCGTGAGAATATTTTAACTTTTGTTAATACACCTAAAAAGTGTAAATAAATTTAAAGTAGTCAACCTCACGTACCCTCAGCACAATATGATTACTCCTACTCCCCCCCCCTCACCAAATTACCTGCTGAATTTATGAAATATGGTGTTCGAAGATTTAAAAAATGTAAAAGTCTGATGAACAAGAACAACGGGTACGGGAAACCGTAAAACAACGAAGCTTTCAGTTTGTTTGTTTTTTTGTAAGAAAACCAATATCAGCGTCCGATGAAAACTTATCTGGTCAGTGGTTGCATCGTCGCACACAAGATTCTGGCTCATTTGCTGTATCGTAGTAGCAAAAGTTACGAGACAATTTTTTTTTAAATATAATGTGCAATATAGTAGATATTCTTCAGTACACCATGCAGTTAGATTTTTTAGTAGTGTCCTGTTGGTATGTCTGCCGTTCCAGCTTCATACGTCAATTACAGATTTTTTTTATTCTACCATACGACACGTCGAATTACTAATGCAGCGTTAGTGCATCTTGTTTTTTATTTCCCTTCCGAACCTGAGTTTTGTTTTCATGATTTTCTTAACGATTGAAGTGGCTAGTTTTTCCTCCATGCCAGAGACGGATCGTATCCTCTCTCACTCTTTGAGCTTTTGAAATTAGAACTTCATCAGCGGCGTGTCAATCTTTTAAATCCGAGCTTCCGGCGTAAGCTATATCGTGTTCTTTGCACGATCATCTACTTTATTTATTTCAGGATCTCCTCGTGCCAATTGCTCCTTCAGCTTAGTTCCAGGACCTCAGTATTGATATCCCGGTAAAAGTATTTCAATGGGCAAGTTATGATTTTGTTAACGAATATAGAGGAGTTGTAAAAGCGAACTAACTCACGTGCGCGAATTTTAAATGCAGTGGAATTGTTTTCTCGTTGCCGAGTTATTAACTTGCGAGTGCAGTGATGTTTTTCTGAAGAGGTATCGCTTTGGAGGAGGAGAGACTGACTCAACCCGGCCAGGCTGTCACTACCGGAAGTAGGCATGAAAGCGCGTATGGGCAGGGTAGCTTTGTGCTCTGAGTGGAGGGGGAATTGAATACTGACTTCTGATTGGAAGGGAATTGCAGGAGCTTGGATGGCAAAGGGAATTGCCGACTTAGGGTGTTTTTAGAGGCCTTAGCTTGGATAGTGCATTGAGTTAAACTCACAACGTGAAAATAGGCCTATACATTTTTTTAATGAAAACAACGATATTATGTATCGCAACTATTGAAGGAAGGGGTGGGGGGGACGAAGTTTGATGCTCAAAATTAAATAAACTGTTTTTAATTGAAGGCAAAGGCTTTACTGTGCATTCGGATTGAGATCACTATGGTCGGAGCCCTGAAATATAAATACAAGATACACACTGAAAAATGTCCGGTAAAATAAAAGTAGTTGGTTTGCCATTTTGAACAAGGTAGAGTTCATGGGAATAAATTACGTTAAATAATGCTTTTATGAAAGCCTAGGTAAAAGATTAAAATAAACCAGCTTGTGTTCGAATGCTGTAACGCATAAAAATTAAGTGTATTATCGCAGCCGCAAATAATAACGCTAGTGTAGTTAAAGTTTTCATAGTGCTCATTGGCCGCCCACAAGGCCAATGGCCCCAAATACGTACGTGTTCGTTTCGCCCAGCTGCTGGCAGCCAAGTGCGTCGTACTTTTGGCTGACTGGAACGACAAGCTGTTTTATTGTACGTACCACCCCTTTCCAGGCAGTCGGGAGGTCGACGATATTCTGACACATCGTTCAGGCTGTTCTCCCATCATCTGGACACCACACTCTGTATCCTTTCGTGTCCTTTTCCTTACTACGGTTCTTGCGGTCATCATGTACAAAGCACACACATCCTATTCTTCTCAGATGCCCTACACTTGGTTGTCGATTGAAATATAAGGCATTCGGGATTTCATCACTTATGCCAGAATGGTAATAAGCCTATTTGTAATCGTAATCAGAACATATAATGGAAAAAAGGACTACATTGAATCGTGATCAAACCATTCTCAACTTAGTGGCCTCTTTATAAATTTTTGGTTTTATTTTAATTTTTTATTTATCACTCCTTGTGAGGCCGGACCATTCTCAACTTGGTGGCCTCTTTACTAGTTTATGGGTTTATTTTGACAATTTGTTCGTTTTTCGTGAATTGGACATGGGCACATTTTCTTTGGCAACGTTGTTTAGATTTATGACGACACACTAGCATACACGTTGTCATTGTATACATGCTATCATTGTCCGAACTTTGGCCATCCAATGAAAGACGATGCCAACAGTACTGACAACGGTTATAACAATACTTTCGTTCGCCCTCCCGCGCCATTCCCGTTCCCGTTACACACAAGCTGTAAATCAGAAAAGGTATGCAGTTTGTATCGCATGACAGCCACTTGTCCAATTTCATAGCTGGAAGCCTTCCTCCTGTCTCGGTATAGTTGAATACTCACCCTGTGGAAATTAACATGGGGATGAGCAGACTAGCTAGCTAGTAACACATTTGCAATGCTATTGAGGGTCAGTTTTTGTATTGAAAGTCGCTTAGCTGACATTCCTACACATCTTAATTTTTGTCAGGTGGGTCATTGGCCATTGCTCTCCATTTTAGTGCAATTTAATCACGGCTAAAATAAAGTTGTCAAAGAGTGACTTGTGTGCAATATTGGAAAGGTTTGCTTCAGTAAGAATGTGCTAATAATTTGTGCAAGCATTATCTGATTTTATTTAACATTCTGACTGTCTGACATAAATGTAGGTACGTATATATTTAATTTTCTTATTTTAGGTTTAAAGGCTGACTTGGTTGACCGCCTGTATGGAGCCTTAAATCAGGTGAGTTTTTGTGTGGAAGTAAACTAACTGCAGTGTGGCCATGTCAGAAAGGGAGAAAAAAAACCCCTTATCATGATACATCAAAAAACCATTTCAAAAAGTTGAAACCGTCAAAAAGTGTCTTCAAAGGCCAGATTAAAATGGTACATATCATTTTGAAAATTCCGTAACGGTAATTACTCTAAAAGTTCATCTCAAATTTCGTTAAAGTTCAGGAAGAAATGCGCACAATTTCAGAATTAAATTTGCTATTTACCTGTATTCTTGCGAATTTTCGACAAGACTATTCGTCTGTCTTCATCGGGCACTACTACTTTTTGGAAAGCTTCTTTCTACATCGTCACCATGTGTATGTCCATGTAGAAAGAAGCTTTCCAACAAGAAGAAACGAACAGGGTCGAAAATTCGCAGGAATACTGGTAAATAGTAATGTTTAATTCTGAAATTGTGCATATTTCTTCATGAACTTTAACGAAATCTGGTTCTTAGGCCTTTGCGGGTTAACACTTTTCAGAGAATTAATATATTTACAGCTCATTTTCACAAATAAGACTATATCTATGACTATGTCGTAATGCCTGAGGCAGATGGCAGCCAGCCATTGAAAATTTGCAAGACGTAGACATAGTCTTTTTTGTGAAAATGAGCGTTAAATACAGGGTGGTCCACAAAAAACTGACGACCCTACATTTTTTAAGTCCAACTTTTCTAGTTAGCACCCCTCAGAACCAGGTGACGGGGGAAATCTTTCCGTTTTATAGGTTTGATTTCTGTCCTCACCTAGTTCTGAGGGGTGCTAACGAGAAAAGTTGGACTTGGAAAATGTAGGGTCGTCAGTTTTTTGTGAACCACCCTTTATGTTAATTTTCCGAATTATGACTCTTAATTTGACGACAACTTTCACACTAACACAACGAACAGTTTAATCAGTTAACACTTTTAATTTTCCTGTCTGTATTGGAAAGTTTTGTTTTTTATCCTTGTTTTTCAAAAACTGCAAAAAAAATAACTGATTTTGTGTTCAGGTATTATCCAATTTTTCGCGAGCTTTTTCAGTGGTGCTAATTTCAAAACAGTACCTTAAACCATTCTGATGTACGGAAATATAACAAATAATTCACAAAAAAGGCATTGAGCAAGAAAATTGACCACAAGAAATTGCAACAGTATTATTTATCTGAATTAGCAAATATGCTTGGTTGCCTACTTGTTTGAAACTGGTTTGGTCTCGGAACCAAGATATTTTCATTTGCCTGGTTTCCAAAATAAAACAACGTTAACTACCTGATGAATAGGTCCCATTCACCATCTTCAGAAAACAACCACATACACAAATCGAGAAACACTACATGCTGAGTCTCAGTAATTTGAAAGTCGCTCTAGTGAGTAGTGGACCACTGATCTGTAAAGCATATTGCCTAGGGAATCCCCACTTTACCTCCACCCTGGCATGAAGAGCTGGACCAAGCTGGACGCAAAGTGGCGACTCCCTAGGCTACATGCATTATAGATCATTGGTCTGCTACTGACTATAGCGACTTTCGAATTTCTCAGACTTAGCATGTAGGGCCTAGTGTTTCTTCGTTTGTGTGGGTGGTCGTTTTCTGGTGATAAGGAGAGGGGAAAATCACCAAAAATTCAAGACGAACAGTGAATTTTTCTTCTAGTATGGTAATGTGTATTTCCATTGTGATGATGATAAATTCCCACTGTAAATGCTTTTACCACTTTTCAAAAACCGAACAGATTTTTTTTTTTTTTTTTTTTGTCCTTGCATAGTCTAGTGCAGTTACACATTCTATAACAAACCACTGAAAAATAAAACTTTAGCCTTAATATGTTGTGTGGCTAATTTTTGTGAAGCATGCTTGGTCAAGCATGGGCGGAAGATGTGCGGCCATGCCTCAGGCAAAATAATTTATTTGTGTTGGCGGTTATTGAAGTTTACATGTGATTACGGTTTCGGGAAATTTGGCCACAACATAATTTGGTGTGTTGCATATGGTAAAAGTTAAGAATTTCGATCTTTTTTTTAAAGTGTTTTATTATGTCAAATAAGCACTTGTGTTTGAAGGAAAACAGACTAAGTGATAAATAGTCAGTTGATACGGCAGTTGATTTTAAGTGATCAACGAAAAATACCGTTACTATGCATACTCTGAAACGATCTATCAAATTCTCCGGACATATTTCCGACCAAATATCACTCACTTTCACACTGTAGAATGTTCAAAATACTTGGCAATTTTCGACAGCTGTGGCGGTTTCGAATGCGAATGTAAAACAATCTGACAGTGAAGTGGAACGAAAACATGTAAACAAGGAAAGAAACAACCCTCAGATCGCCTGATCAAGATTGCTGGAGGCAATCGAAATTTGCAAGTATTTGAACATTCTACAGTGTGAAAGTCAGCGATATTTGGTCGGAAATGTGTCCGGAGTATTTTAGTGATCAACTGCCATAAATAGTCTTTAGCAAAAGTATAGGGTTGGGCAATTTGTTTTTTTAAATCGCGATTAGGCTACGATTTAAAATTAAAAAATTTAAAAAATTTAAAATAGTAATATTTTAAATCACATTGTAAAATCGCGATATTTTAAATTGCATTGTAAAATCGCGATATTTTAAATTGCATTGTAAAATCGCGATGGTATTACGTGATTTTTTAAAAAGTAAATTTCTTTATTGCTAAAACATATTAACCTGATAATTTTAGCATTACATTCCTCGAATGTGATGTTCCCCTGGAGGTTTCTTCCGGTGCGCGGACGCCTGCTTGCATAACCCACTGCGCATGCGCGGTGCAGTCCTCCCTTATAAAAGCGAGAGCGTGGACGCTTTCGGCATTCATTTTCCTCCAGAGGTGTCTACAGCTCTACACGCCACCTCGTCCCTATAGTTCCCCACCTTTCGTACGGATTTTAGATTCAACCCAAAGATGGCCGCCGCTCCCGAAGCTCCCATTTCAATGGCTGCTCTCCTCTTGCTTACTCCCTTCGCCCTTGACGACCGATGGGTTCCCCCTTTTGGTCGTTCCCTGACAGGGCAACCCTCTCTTCGTTGGAACTGAAGACATCGTGGCTCCCGTCCCGTGGACTCCCGGGACCGCTTCACCTTCCGAATTGGCCTACGCCTTACGGTCGGTCCTGACAAGACATCTCTCCCTTTGTTGGAACTGAACACAACGTAGCTCCCTTCCCGTGATCTTCTGGGACCGATCCACCCTCCGAATTGGCTTATGCCTTTTGGTCGTACCTTGGCAAGGCAATTCACCCTTCGTTGGAACTGAAAACACAGCGGCTCCCTTCCCGTGGTTTCTCGGGACCGACCCACCTTCCGAATTGGCTCATGCCTTTCGGTCGTTCATTGACTAGGCAACCCCTACCTCTAGCTGCTTGTCTCGACCGTGGCTGACCCCACGTGTCGAATGAGAATCAAGACATCAGTTGCTGCCACACTGCTGCTCGTCTCATTCGTGGCTTAAAAATCCACGATTTGAGTGAAAAGTCAAGTTGAAAGCCATCGACTCGTCTCTTCCGAACCCACGTTTGAGTAAACCAAGACGGAAGCCGTTTGCACCTCTTTCTGCTTGTCTCGACCGTGGCTCCAGAAGATCCAAGTCAGGAACAGGAACAAGCGGCTACAGCGACTACCTAGTCGCACCCGGTCTTCTGCCAGTTCTGCCACTACCAGCAGTGACGCACACTTCTCTATCACGCCTTGCACCATGACTGATTCAAGCCTCGTGTAAAACAAACAACAATAGCCGTCCACACTGATGTTCGTATCGCCCAAAACAAATCATCCTTTTTCACTGTGGAAAATCCAACACCTATCAACTTAACATAACAGCCTCAAGGAAGCTGCTGGAATGATCCAACCACACATGCGCATGCACGTAACTCCCTATACGAATGATGACTACGTGAGCCTGCCATCTCTTGGTCTCAAGCTGCCGCCCGGACGGCCACTCATCTCTGCCGGTTCTTCTCCTTCGTCCGATAAGATCGTGGGGGCCCCTTCCCGGGACCGCTCCACCTTCCGTTAGTCCAGGCTGGTGTTTCACCCCTGCCTTTCGGTTGGAATCATGGCCTCCCATCAAGTTCATCATCAGGACCGAACTACACCACCTTCGGCCTGATCCACCTACGTATGGCTCCTTGGGTCCTCCATCCTTTGGCGGACAACGCCGTCAGTAACCCACCCCACCGCTACACGACACACAGGGAATGCTGTGGCTCCCTTCGCCCACCTACGTCCGTCACCATGGACTCCCTTCAGCTGATGGTGAACGTCACCTGTCTTTCTCCCACCGTGTCATGATCTCATGTCCCGCACGACGCCTCTCGGCAATCTCCATCTCGGCCAAGCCCCTTCGTTAGAGCCGAAAACACCTTGGCTCCCTTCCCGTGGTTTCCCGGGACTGACCCATCTTCCGAATTGGCTCGCGCCTTTCGGTCGTTCCTTGACAAGGCAACTCACCCTTCGTTGGAACTGAAAACACCGTGGTTTCCTGGGACCGACCCACCTTCCGAATTGGCCTTCGCCTTTCGGTCGTTACTTGACAAGGCAGCTCTCCCATCGTTGGAACTGAAAACGTCGTGGCTCCCTTCCCGCGGTTTCCCGGGTGCGTCCCTCCTTCCGATTTAGCCTTCGCCTTTCAGTCGTTCCTTGACAAAGCATCTCTCCTTCTATGGGAACTAAAAACACCATGGCTCCCTTCCCGTGGATTCCCAGGACCATCCCACCTTCTGAATTAGCTTACGCCTTTCGGTCGTTTCCTGATAAGATAACTCACCCTTCGCTGGAACTGAAAACACCGTGGCTCCCTTCCCGTAGATTCCCGGGACCGACCCAACTTCCGGATTGGCTTACGCCTTTCGGTCGCTCCTTGAGAAGTCAACTCACCCTTCGCTGGGACCGTAAACACTCCCTTCCCGTGAATTCCCGGGACCATTCCACCCTCCGAATTGGCTTACACCTTTCGATCGTTCGTTGGTAATGTATCTAATGTATCTCATCAGCCACTCACGCCCATCCCTTTGCCAGGTCAGCGCCCATCATCATGTCACGTTCCGACTCTGGAAGTCCCACCCTTAACTTCAACTCCGTCCTGCTCAACGCAGACTCCGTGCCTTCCCTTCGGTGTCTCCCTTCGGTATCTTCCCAACGCTGGTTTCCCTTCGGTGTCAGACCTTCACTTCACACGCCTGTGAATTCCATGGGAGGGATGCCCCCCCCCCCCTTTTTCTGTTTCGTCCCTTCGCCAGCCCGAAAAATCTGCTTCTAACCACCCTTCATCAAGGCTCGCCAACGCCTTGTGCTAGAAACTCTCCGCGGATGCAAGCCCAGAAGAGACACGCAATCGTTCGCCCCTAATGTCACAGCTCTTCCAGAATCCAAGCCTGACTTCCTACCATTCTTTAAAACTGGGCAACCAGAGCCCTTCTTGACACACCCTCCTCCTTCGAGAGTTAGCCCTTTCATCCAGTAACAACCTTAATGTCTCCACTTGGCACCGTCTCCGCAACCAACCAATTCATGAGTCTGACACCTTTTCCGTGGTCTCATCCGGACTCTTGGCCCACACTTGGACATCCCAAGGAAACTAAAACCGCAAAAAGCAAAAACCCTTCGTCCAGCCGCCCCTTTCAGAAGAACACACAATTCAATTTCCGCCCTTCACCGGTCGACCAGAACAAGGCCGCATCTACACCGTTCTCTGTCCGCACGAATGAGAATGCGTCCTTTCAGCCAAGAAACCAATATCCCTTTCTGTCCGACCCATCTCGCGCCCGGTCCAGCCAAAGGAACCAGCAGAAGCGAGCCTCAACTCCGTCCGCCGAAGCCGTCTCTCCTCGCCAGGGGTCAGGAGCTTCTTTCGCAAAAATCAACAATGACACCTCCCGCCTTTTCTGTCCTTCGGTCGGCACAAGACTCCGCCACTTCTTCCCGGCCTGGCAAGAACTGACCCACAACATGGACGTCCTTTCGGCCATCATACTTTACTTTTGACCGAAAGTCCTAGCTCTACCACCGCTTAAACCTCCCCTCCGTGGAAGTTCTCTCCACCATTCACAAATCCCTTTCGTTGGAAGTCTCGGAACCCCTTCACAGCCAACACCATGGTCCCATCCCAGATGCCTCCCGGGATCACTACACAAAACTAGCCCCTCTCGGCGATCCGCCCGTCAAATCCGGAACTCCTGTTATCCAGGCCCATCAACCCACAGGTTGTTTCCGGCCGAGCTAATCCGTTCACGCCTTCCTTTCGTAGCCAATACACCATGGCTCCCTATCGCCCCACGAATTCAGCCTCCTTCGGCGACCAGCCCTACAGCCGACGGTACCCTTCACTCATCCAACTCCTTCGGCCATTTCGATCCGAAGAAAGCCTCGACTTACACCAACACAAGTTTTCTTCCTAAGACCCGAAAACTTCTTCATCAAATATTCTCAGAGATGAACCTGATCGACATAACACAAACTCAACAAAAAACTGACGAGAAAAAAGGAACCAACTTCTTCCCTTCACTGACTCGCAACCTGACGAAATCTCCGCAACAATGGACAACACAGGAGTTGAATGACCAACACAGTAATTCATAACAATCAAGGCAACCTCCGCATCGTTTACCCACAAAAAGCCTTCCGACCGAAGTGATCCTCACACCATCATCTTGAGGGAACCCATCGACCTCCACCTCACACAACCTGAGGGAAATGTCGAGAAAGAAAACGGACTACACCGGCTAGGACCCATTATTGCAGCCTGTACTGTAGTCAATCCCCCTTAAGCACTCAGAACGAAGTAGAAGCAAGCCAACCACGCTGGAAGCTAGCCATTCATGATGGAACCAAGCCAACCAGAGAAGAGAGCAAGAGACCAAACTTCGAGGTTCATCACCTGTTCTGAACTAAGTGCGAAGTTTTCAACAACTTTTTGGGGGACAGCCTGCTTGCATCCCGGGGTGCCCGTCAAGGCGGTGCCCGCCACCAATTTTGACATGGTCAACTGATAATGCTAAAATTATCAGGTTAATATGTTTTGGCAATACAGAAAACATTTTTCGGCCCCCAGCCAGGCTGGCTAAAAATGGTTACTTTTTGCCTCTAACATACTTAATCTAACTCCCGCCCTACCTCCCCTCTCGAGTTACCGCCCGATATATTGAGAGTAAAATGAATGCCGAAAGCGTCCACGCTCTCGCTTTTATAAGGGAGGACTGCGCCGCGCATGCACAGTGGGATATGCAAGCAGGCGAACATCACATTCGAGGAATGTAATGTTAAAATTATCAGGTTAAGTATGTTTTAGGCAAAAAGAAACCATTTTTAGCCGGTCTGGCTGGGGGCCGGCAAAATGTTCTTTTTAGTGAAAAGTAAGTAAATTTAAATAAAATTACGTAAAGAAAAACTTGGAAGATGACCGATTCTAACCCTAAAAAGAAAACGAAAGCCAGCGATCAAAATCTGTGGCAAGTGCCTCTATCCTACTCTAAAAAAAATACAGAAAAAAATATCGAATTTTTGATTACGGTGTAATTAGGTATTTTGAAGTGTGTATTTTTCAGGTTATTAGAGCAGAAAATCTCAAAATTGTAATTGTATTACCTTAATTCATGTTTTATGAACAGTTAACAAACCAAAATTAGCGTGAAATTGTGTTTGTTGTATCAGAAACACTCTTTGTTCAAGCACTTGTGAACTCAACCACGCGGTGCATGATGCTGTCTTGGTCGCTAATGGCCATTGTGAAGTGACGTCACGCAGTGCAAGACGTTGTCAGCTACACTAGAGCGCACATGCATGCGCGTCATATGTGGATAGCATGAATCAAGGGCCGAGATGGCAGCTCGCTATGGACGACGATAATGTTGTAGCAGCTCGCAATATTTTTGGAAAAAGAGCTATAAACTATTTATACAGTATTAAAAATGTTAATTACAGCATTAGGAAGTGGCATCAGCGAAAACTATCGCTCTAAAGATTTCACAGTTTTCATTTATCAGAACGAACTGAAATTTATTAGGATTACATCGTTTGTCGCTTAGTTTTCTCGAAATTGAATTTTCTGTTATGGTTTGCTTTAGAGCGATATTTTAGCACTTCTGGTTCGATGCTTGACAGACTGAAATAAGTGGCTTAATTCTTACTAGTTTAATTTATTTAAAAAAATTTGCTTCCAGTTCTTTAAATATTTTTGTGTAAATGACTGTAGCCCACTTTTAAAATGACGTAAAAATATTTAACGAAAATGCTTCTGTAAGATGAGAAAACAATTGTTTCTGCACATTCCTAGTCAAACTTTGTAAATAGGCATGTAGGTATTTTAGATTCCAAGATTTGGATTACTTCCAAAATTTTACAATAAATCATATTATTTAAATTTTGAATATTAAATCTAAATTATCATTTGAGAGTCCATTGAATTGAAATGCATGTTGCCGAAGAGCCGCTTGTTAGGCATCGCTAGTGTAGGCCAGTAAGTCGAAAGTAAATTTAAAACAAAATAAAAAATCGGCATGTTTAGAGTAGACGTAATAAATGTCAAAACACTAAAATGTTTTGATGAATGTCGGCGAATTTTTAATCCAAATCACGGATCTCTTCAGGCCCAAAAAAAAATGACACTATTTACACAATGTCCGAAACGACTACATCGAAGCTTCTTCCACATTGCAGTGTTTGTTTGGTTTTTGAAGTTTTTATTACTTTATTGCCCCTGTTCTGATTGGGCCAATTGTTGGTGCTTCTTGCTGCTATGGTTTTGTGGGTGACGGGAAGAAAAGCCTTGATTTGACGGGAAGCCTTTAGTTAGGTTGCATGGTGATGGATTTTGTGTGGCTATTGCGAGAGATTCGAGTGCAAGCTAACATTTAATCGCATCACATCGCATCGCGTGATAAAATTTTAATCGAAAACACCGGCAACCAGCACCAGCAGTCACAGTGGTATTTAAAAGCACCTCAACAAACACAACAAAAACACTCTACCACCCTTCAAGAACACACGATGGTCCTACGCTTGAATTTTCGGTGATACTCCTTTCATCTTCATCAGAAGTTGTGTGAGAAAATAAATAAAAAGTCACATCAGAGCATCGATTTTCGTTCCAATGTTTAAACTCCTCTAATCTGTGGAACCACTGATCTGTACATCGCGTGGAATCTGGATTTTCCATTGCCTATTCAGATTGGCGCCAAGCTCTGGCCTAACGAGCTGGTTAACATTGGTGTAGCTCGGGCTTACTAGATTCGTCAGTGGCATGTTGTTTGCTTCGAATCTGTTGATAGCAAGTGATTCTAAAGCTCTCTGGTGTCTTCCAGCACATTAGATTTTAGCAATATTTTTGTTTCGTTCCATGCTATCTCGTGTTGTGTTTTGCTCGTATGCACAGCAATCCCGTTTTTGCAGTCGTTGTTGTTAACTGCAGTTGCGTGCTCGTTCATTCTCACCAGCAGCTGTCTCCGGGTTTCTCCAATGTAGGTGGCCTGGCACGTCTTACAGGGGACTTTGTAGACCACCCCTCTTTGTGTGAACGGGTGGATGGTGGGGACTGGGTTGGTGCAAGCTGCAGGGGTACGAGGTGGGTGGCAGGGGACAGGGGGGGTGTTCGTTCTTCGTGCTTGTCTTTGTGCTTGTCTTTGCTTCTCGTTCCGTACCTGTGTGTCGTAGAGGGTGACTGGTCTTAACATGATAGGGAGGAGGGGGATGGATCGGGATACCGGGAAGTATCACGTACTCTCTTGGGCCTAAGAAGTTTCTTCAGGTTGGGTGGAAAACGAAGGTAACAGTCCACTCCCTGCTTTCTGAGGACTCTTCTTATATTCTCACTTCTTCCCAGCAGGTAGGTGACGACATCAAAAGAGCGATTTTCTCTTTCTTTGCATGTCGTGTTCCGAAGTTTCTCTTTCTCTCTACGAGCTATTGCTCGTCTCCAAGCCCTCTTGCGTTCCACATTAAAAGTTCTAGCTGGGTAGCCCAACGACAAAAATGTGGTTTTAGCTACATCAAGGTGTCTCTCGGCTGGACGCTTAGGAGGAGTGTGCCACGATTCTGCACAACTCAATTGGCCACAAGTGCACGTCGTTGAAATCTGGGGTGGCCCGATTTGTAGAGTATCATTCTCCCTGTGTGTGCTGGTTTACGGTGCGGAGCATAGCCCCCCCTCGTGAGAACCACATCTAAGAAAGGAAGGCAGGATGATATTCGTTGATCACATGAAAAATCAGCACTTTGTCATCTTTGTGTGGCATGGTCATCACGTCGTCCAAATACCTTCACCAGCAAGGGAGCTGAGGGAACTTGTGGATTACATACTCGTTAAAAAATTGAAGGACCGGTGTTAGCCGAACTGGGCCTCAGCTCCCTTGCTGGCAAAGGTATGACGTGATGACCACGCCACATGCATCCTGCACTTATGTTTACGGACGAAGATGAGGTCGATGGAAGCCTTCCTTTCTTGGACGTGGTTCTCACGAGGGGAAGGAAGAAAATCCACTACGCTCTGTACCGTAAACCAGCACACACAGGGAGAATGATACCCTACAAATCGGGCCACCCCAGATTTCAATTACGTGCACTTGTGGCCAATGAGTTGTGCTGGATCGTTGCAGACTCCTCCGAAGTGTCCACAGCCGAGAGACACCTTGATGTAGCTAAAACCAAATTTTTGTTGTTGGGCTACCCAGCTAGAACTTTAAATGTGGAACGCAGGAGGTCTTGGAGACGAGCAAAAGCTCGTAGAGGGAAAGATAAACTTCGGAACACGACACGCAAAGAAAGAGAAAATCGCCCTTTTGATGTCGTCACCTACCTGCCGGGAAGAAGTAAGAATATAAGAAGAGTCCTCAGAAAGCAGGGAGTGGACTGCTTCCCTTCGTTACCTTCGTTTTCCACCCAACCTGAAGAAACTTCTTAGACCCAAGAGAGTACATGATACTTCCCGGGATCCCTATCCATCCCCCTCTTCCCCATGTTAAGACCAGTCACCCTCCACCGACGCACAGGTATGGAACGAGAAGCAAAGACAAGCACAAAGAACGAACACCCCCCCCCCCCTCCTGTCCCCTGCCACCCACCTCCTGCCCCTGCAGCTTGCACCAACCCAGTCCCCACCATCCACCCGTTCACACAACGAGGGGTGGTCTACAAAGTCCCCTGTAAGACGTGCCAGGCCACCTACATTGGAGAAACCCGTAGACAGCTGCTGGTGAGACTAAACGAGCACGCAATTGCAGTTAACAACAACGACTGCAAAACACAACACGAGATATTATGGAACGAAACAGAAATATTGCTAAAATCTAACGTGCTGGAAGACAGACACTTGAGAGCTTTAGAAGTACTTACTATCAACAGCTTCGAAGCAAACCACATGCCACTGATGAATCTAGTAAGGCGAAGCCCAAGCTACACTAGTGTTAACCAGCTTGTTAGGCCAGAGCTTGGCGCCAATCTGGATAGACAGTGGAAAATCCAAATTCCACGCGATGTACAGATCAGTGGTTCGGCAGACTAGCGGGAGTTTAAACATAGGAATGAAAACTGATGCTGTGATGTGACTTTTTTATTTATTTTCTCGCACAACTTCTGATGCAGGTGAAAGGAGTATCACTGAAAATTCAAGTGTACGACCATTGTGTGTTCTTGAAGGGTGGTAGAGTGTTTTTGTTGTGTTTGTTGAGATAAATTTTGAAATTGCCCAACCCTAAAAAGTAAGTTCTCCCACTGGCCGTATTGACATCTTGGTAACAGGAATCCTGTATGGCGATTTAATATTCAAAACATTTATTGATTCACGCAGCACATTAGACCTATAAATATTTGGTGATCACAACTATTTTCTTGACTTGTGTCTCCTCAACCATCCCTGTTGCATAAAACACAAGAAATATGATTAACGCACTGTTATGTCTTTTTTATCCCAAATCCTGAACCATTAATGAAGTCATCTAGACACACGCTAGTGTGTCGCCACCAAGTAACAGTAGATCATCCCATTGTAGACATCCGATTGTTTAAAAAATTGATTGTTAATGATAAAAAGGCGGCTCACTAGCAGACATGTGTCTGTTAACTTTAAGCAACTGAAAGCTTATTTTGGCATGTTGAGGATAAATCCCAATGCGACAGAAATGTTTCAAATTGTGGAAAATGTAAGGGGAAGGATCAGACATTAAGAAAAGACAAAATTTAAAGGATGGGTGTCCACCCATCATAGAGAAAAAGATGCGTCAATAACGTTGTTTTTATGTTACTTGCTCATAAGATTTTTCCCATGTTAAATCCCATAGACAATTTGCTCATGGCTAGCGCAAAATTGAGACAGCCTACTTACCTGATCTTTTGCACACGGATGCATAGTGATCTGAGGATGATCCTTTTGTTGGTTTGGGGGTTGTAGGGATCAGGACAAATGCGTGGGAGGGTTTTGAAATTCGCTGCCGGCGAATTTAAATTTAGTTTCTTTTCCAAGTTGCTACCAAAGATTTTAAGCAACAATGGCTTGAACAATCAAGACTGGTCCTTAGATTTATTGTAAAAGCCTGGACGAACTAAAAACTGAACTGTAACGAATTACAAAATAAAGAAATATTAACGTTGCCGTGGATTGCGTAAGAATAAGGGATGCACGTTAGATGATGGTTACGCAACAATACGAGCATACACGAGCTAATGGTTTTTTTTTGTTAGTAAACCAAAAATAAAATACTTCGTGTTCTGCTGTTTTAGTAACAGCGACCTTCAGGGGTTTCTGCATGACTAAATGTGATCGAAATCTTGAAAAATTAAGGGGAAGGTGCAGGGATAAACAAAACAACTGAAGGGGATGTGCTGATTGAGTGAGCGAAGCGAACGAAATCAGCGATTGTTAGCCAGTGTGTGCAAAAATGGGATTGAAGCATCTTAAACAGACGGTGTAACCTTATGTACATTCACAGTCCTGTGAAAGTTGTGATATCCACCCAAAACCAAAACTGGTAGAAAACCCGCCAAGTTTCCGAAAACGGTCGGCCTTTGAAGGTAGTGATATCATTCCACCAGGGAAAGGCCGCCAAGGTTAATTCTATTAGCCAAGTTAATCGCACCGAATAATACTTTAGATGTTAAGTGAAAACTTGAAGATTGCTACCGCTAGTAGCAATCTTCTAGTTTTCATTTAACTTTCGAACTATTAGTATGTGCGATTAACTTGGCTAATACGATTAACCTTGGCGGCCTTTCCCTGGTGGAATGATATCACTACTTTCAAAGGCCGACCTTTTTTGGAAATTTGGCGGGTTTTTCTACCAGTTTTGGTTTTGGGTGGATACAACTAAGTTGTCACGCTTCATTTTTTATGTATTTGTTTTTTTAATTGTATTTATTTAAACATGCTAACATAATGCTATATTATCCTTTCAGAGAGCTGAGAGTGTTGGAGATGAAAATGTGGAGAGTGGCGGTTCGTCAGTACAGGTAAGAGTATGTTTGTGTTACAAGATGTGTAAAAATCCGCATAAATACTGCCAGCAAACATCCGATTTGTATAAGCACGTAACAATTTTTGTTTACATGTAGTAGTAACTCTGGACAGTAGCTTTAAACTTTGTGGTAATGTTTGTAGGCTACCGCTTATAACAAATTGTATGTGTGAGAATGTTTTTCTAGCTGTAAATTGCTAATGTATAGTTAGCTGTAATTCCAGTTACCAAGGAAAACGACTTCTTTGCATGGCAGATTTGCTTAGCCCTGAGCAAAGATGTTACTTAGTGCTTTTTATGTATTGATCAGCCAAGGTTTCACAATCCCGTGTGTGTTGACCTAGCAGAGCTGGGGAACATTTGTGCATGGTTCAGACTTAAGAAAACGTAATGGTAAGAAGTGCTGAGCCCTTATACGGACGGGTATTCAGTAATATAGGTAATACGTTCTTTTTTTTTTAATTAACAATTTTCTTCGCAAAACATTGATGACTTGTCGTCTTATTTGTTCGTCTGTGAATGAAGAAGCTTAAATTCTACACTGGCTATGTTCGAGACATACTACGTTATACGTGCTACATATTTTTAGTCTGGATGACACAACGCTGACCTGGTACGATAATTTTTATCCTAAAATACCATCCCCAATTAAAATTGTGCGTTATATTCTGCATAAAGACAAAAATGCCTGACAGTTAAAAATCCTTGCTTCTATCACACCAACGTACCCAATGCTAGCAGGATGCAGGTTCCTCAAGTGCCTCCCTTGCGCTGATTGGCAGCCATTTTTATTGACAGAACCACATCACGTATTGACATGTTTGCGTGTCTGTGTTTTTCGATCATTCCAGATATGTATTTACATGAAATTTTGTGGTGTCATTGCCCATTGTTGGTATTGTTCCGTACTACTAATTGGCTACTCTATTAGTGCTAGTGCGACATTAAGCTCTTCTTGCGTTCACATTAACATGGTTTTTCGATCCGCACCCGATACGGCGATACCCAAAGAAAGCTGATTGAAATCCGTAACAGTCGTAACGCTAGAGAATACCGAGTTTAGTAACGCACAGTGAGTTGTTCATCTAAGGTTTAGCATCCCCACACCTGCTTTTTTTTTTCAGTGTCCGCAATTGAATGTTATAAAAGATAAATAAGTGATAAAAAAAAATTCTGTTCGCTCGTTAAAATTTGCGTTCAATCCTAATGAAAAATGTTTCGTTCGTTCACCAAAAAAGGGCACTGGCAGTGTTGGATTCCGCCTACTGTACGGAAGAGTCAATATGTACGAAGTCATGGGTGGCCGGCTGAATCATGGGGGGGGGGGGGGGAAATTTTGCATTCAATGTAGATGGGTTGTG
The DNA here is from genome assembly GCA_023313725.1 of Lithobius niger. Classification (NCBI taxonomy): domain Eukaryota; kingdom Metazoa; phylum Arthropoda; class Chilopoda; order Lithobiomorpha; family Lithobiidae; genus Lithobius; species Lithobius niger. The sequence goes on from JAHWFP010262755.1 coordinate 308,658, forward strand.
GGGAGTGAAGTTTTTTTTTTTATCAAACAGATTACTGACATGTTACTCGGCAAGACAAAGACCAACGTGGTACGGTTGAACATTTTTCTTTCTAGCAATAAAGAAGGAAGTGGGTTTGGGCAGGGGGTTGGTGGGAGGGTTAAAAGCTTTTGAGAAGTTTATAAGGGTGGAAGTTATAATAAATTTGTAGCTCTAAAATGTATTAGTCCCCCCCCCTCTCCTGCGGATAAATATTGATTCATATCTTAGGCATATGCTAAGTTTTTTTTTAATAACCTTTATTTCTGTTTTGTTGCACATTTAGGAATTATAGGAGATGCTGACAGATTGTTTTACTTATATTTTTTGGTGCTATTACTGGTCTTCAGTTATTCAGTAATCAGTATACTATTATCCAACAGTAATCATGATTCTAGTTTAAAACAATTGAGGTTCGGCGTTAATGTTGCTTTCAACTACTATAGGTAGGTCCAATGTTTAAATATATGCTGATTGCGAAGTACTTTCAAGTAGGTTGATACTAAACCACCAATAATATTCATTACTGTAATGTCCCTGATGGGGCCCATCATGAATTAGCCCTCCCGGCCCTAATCCCCCGCCATACACGAACACCCAATAAACCAACAGCTGCTTCCTCTCTTGTACGGGAAAGAATTAGAGTACAAATTGGGTCTACGCAATCTGTAGAAAAACTACGGGAAGTATTGAAAACATCGTGTAATCGGACGTCCAGTTCAATATCAATGAAGTCTTAAGAAATATCCAGGACAAAAAAAAACATTTCTGAACCAGTGGCGTAGGGAGGCGATCAGGCATTTGCAACAGAATTGACTTGAGGGAGGGGGTCGGCAGAAAAGGGGTTTTATTTATTCAATTTATAACTTTTTTTATTTCAACACAGTGGCTAGTTTTCATTTTCTTATCTAGCTATTGGCTTTTTTTTCTCTCTTATGCGGCAAATAGAGGACTTCCCTTCACCACAATGCATAAATAGATCAATTTAACACCCCACACCCCACGCCCCACAAATAAAGTAATCTGTCCCTTACGAAATCAATCAAGTTAGGTAGTGTAACGGCGGACGCTACAACAGCTGAGGTGCTTGTAACGCCCCCGGTTTCCTTGGTTGACACGGAGTTTCAGTATAAGGTTCTTACTATCTGCAAAATACTTCCCTTCAGTACTCTCGCTAAATTCGCATAATTTTGCTTTTCCCATGTTCAAAAAAAATAAAATCTTACATTTTATTGAATTCAACGCCAGTTGCACTTTTTCCCCGCTAGGCGCGCTGCTCAGCTATCTGCTGCAGCTGCCTGCCTCCCGTGGGGAAAAACCCCATTCGCTTTTGAGCACGAGTCGACAGTGGTCGATCGTGCTTCCCAGCTCAAGAATAGAAAAAGATAATGATTTTGAAACGGGCAATGAAGAGGCAGACAATGTGGCAGACAATGTGAACGAGATTTTGAAAAATGGAGCGTACCCATCCTGCACTTGCCAGAAAATGCCACGAGATCTGCACCCTCTGTGTAGAAGATGTCGGAAGTGCAACTTTGTCGAGGAAATATGCGATATTTGTGAAGTACATAAGGAAGATTCGGTTAAAATAATTCTTTACACTTGGCGTCATTCCGACCAAAAGAAAGCACAGATCAAGAAGAAAAAAGAAGGGAAGACTAGCCTTGATCAACGTTTGGCAGGCATGGCAAAAAATCCAGACGCACCGATTTTTGTTAAGGTCTTAGTGAACGTCACGACAGATTCTACATCGGACCTTGACGGTTTCCCGGATGATTCGGTATCCATATATCCGGAAGGATTGTTAGGATCAATGATTACAGCGGCCAGGGAAACGGCAGCATCGGTGATCGAAACCCGTTCTACAAAAATCGAAAACAACGTGACTGTAGCGGCGGACGCTACGACGGCTGAGGTGCTTGTAGCGCCCCCGACATCCTTGGTTGACGAGTACTTCTTTGCATTAGGTTACGTGATTATTTCGACTTTACGACAATAAGCACAGCATGGGCTACAGTCCCGGCATGGGGGATGGAGCGTCGATGTCCTATTCTAGGCCTAACCTTAATGCTTCCGGTAATTCACTGCCACCAACGGTGGATTAATTTAATTGCTTAACGAAGTATAAAGCTAAAATGGGCTACATAATAATTTACACTTAAAAGCAATTAATCTCACTAGGGAACGAACCTGAGGTTTAAAAACTCTTGGTTTTTATTTTAAAACATCAGAATGAAAAGAATAAACACTTTTACATTTAGTTCACTAGTTCAGCTTTTGACAAGTTTGGCAAAAACAAATAAATCAAGAATTTACAGTAGAAATTCACTTGGATACAAGAACAACGACGTTTGTTCTTAAACACTTATTTAGACAAGAAAAAGCATTTTTATCTTGGGTTCCTATTAGGGCTGGGATCGGTTACACGGTTAACCGGAAACCGTTCCACGTTCGGTTACACGGATTATAAAACCAGTATCCGAAAAACGTTTGCTGCGTGCACCATTCAAAACCCGCGGTGAACGAGCCAAAAATAGCCAAGTGTCATCATTTAGGCCTACTAATCCAAACACTCAAAATCAGTGAAAGTAGAAAACCGGGGTGGGTAGGGGGCAGCTTATTTACAAATAATCCGCATCGGCTTGTTGTCCCATCGAAGCTGCTTACTTTCTTCGAAACAAACTGCTGATCGCCAGCGCGTACACGAGGCAGTTAAAGACAAGCTGGCCAGCATCTGCCCTCCCCGCGTCATGGCGAAGTGGACTCGTCTATACCTAGCGCGAACGGCAGAGAAGCGCCGTCATAACACGTTAACGAAATGCGTTGCTACCCGAAAACGCAAACATGCTAATTTTTCTGGCTCTCAATTTGAAATTAATGGAACATTGACGAAAACGTTGTTAAATTTTGTTGTTTTGTTTTTGGCTTTCGTTGTCATAAATAGAAATTTTAAAGCTGCATAAAGTCAAAATTCTTGATAAAGTAAGTACTTAAATTTATCAACGTCAACTTTCTTCTATGTTATAGTTTAAATCTCAAAATGCAACATGTAGTAAATGCTTGTCTTACCAAGGCCTAAATCGTATTTTTTTTCAGCTTTGTTTTTTAGTAATGTATTACACAGGGGTGACATTTTTTTGGCTGTAATTTTTTGCTGAAAATGTAAAAACGGTTTTCGTGTAACCGACCGGAAAAAAAACCGGTTAAACGGATAACTAAAAAACCGGAAAGTACCAGCCCTAGTTCCTATCAAGGAATACCCAGCAAGCTGAACTGCGTCCGCTAAGTTACAACTATATTTGACAAATGTAGTTTTCAAGTCGTCCCACAGTTATTTTTCCTCGCGAGGATCAAACCGTCCCTTTGTTTACTTTTAAAAAATGAACAAAGTAAGAAACTGGCTTTTTAGAAAGAGATGCCTACTCTAACATTATGCCGATAAGGCTTACCAACCATAAAGACTCCAAGCTAGAGGTTAATTTAAGTTAGACTATAAATTTAGAATTGGGGGGTCCTAAAGATAAACTTCTAAAGTTAAACTAGTTTACTTACAACCACTACCATTTTGCCCGGCATGGCAATCCCGGACGTGACATCTCCACACCCGACCGGCGTGACCCTTCTAGCTTGAGAGATCTGTGAGCTGTGCTGACTGAGCTGTAGAGGGAGGGCAACTGGGGCTTTTTAAGCTGGAGCAGCGGATTTTCTCTACCTAAGCGCGGACGCCGAGGAGAGCTACGGGGGTCTGATTGGTGGAGGGCCAGGAGAACAATGGGAAAGTCGGTAGAGCAAAGGGTTTTGGTGCAGAGCCGTTTGAAGGAGTAGGGAATGGTTAGAATCGACCAAATAGAGTTTTCAACTCTTGAACTTTGGGAAATTGATTATAGATTGATTATTTACAAATGCACATCGTGAATTGGCTCGTGTTAAAGCTTAGTACATTGGTTTGGGTAATACATAAAGTATTACTATTAAATTTTACAAGCTTTAACTGAAAACTGCAGTGTTACACACCACAACTAGTTTTGGCGGGGGGGGATTGAGGATTCGAAGTTTTTAAGCACAGTTTGACTTTCGGATTGCATGGAAACAGATTTTTTTATAAATATCTTTTGGTTTTTAATAGTAGAGCAAGCTAGTAGCAACATTCGGATGGGTCAGTCAGGATTTGCAGAAATTTAAAACAAAACATATGTACACAAAAATTCGTGTCCGGTGATTGCCGATGTCTGTATATTTTGGACTAGTGGTAGCGTTTTGGGGGCAAAAGATTATTATTAAGAATGCATAAAAAGAATTAATATATTAGCTCAGAGAATGCTACAACGCATTTAAGTTTGAGTAAAATAAATAACATCAAAGTTAAAGGACAGGCGACGATCGCTGTGGAAATTTTTCATAAAGGTTGCAGCTGTTCAACATAATAAAAAATATCACACTCACAAAGTTGTCTGTACAATAATTAAGTAGGAGGTTAAGTACCTTCGCAGAGGAAGCTCCTCTTCTAAAACACTAAACTAATGTTTTCGGCTTTATGCCTAAGTGAAAATAAAAGTAAATACAAATTTTTACAAGTGGCGAAAATGGCGTCTCGTGCGCTACGGTGATTTTACGGCTTCAGTTTCGTGAGTTTTTCTAAATGCTGTAGAATGACTTCTAGATGGAATTTTCGTGTTCTGTTTGCGGGGGGAAACAGATAAAGTTCGTGGCTATTAAGAGCTGTTTAGATGAGACGGATTGGTCCATTTTCTTGGGAGATACAGGCGTTTGAAATTTGGGGATTTTCCCTGGCCGAGGCATTTGGGCGCTCAAAGAAAAAAAAATTTCTTCGTTTAGCAAAACGAAGGTTTTTCGGCGGTCCACGTTTACACGCCCCCACACACAGGATTTTATTCAGGGTTCCTTAGAACTCAGAATAAAAGCTAAAACAGAAGGGTTAGTGCACACAAGATATGCAAAAACAAGACCGCCAAATTATGCAAAAAAAAAATGACATGAAATAAAATACACTGTTTACAAAAATATTGACTTTGCCGTTTTGTATTTTTGGGGGACTAACGTTTTTGTGGCTTAGAAAAATTTAAGTAAACTTGAAAGTTACAAGTTAAAAACACTATTTTTGCTGCCATTAACTAAATACTGTCCGCGCTGCTGGTGCAGGAAAATCGTACAAGTATTTAAAAATGGGGCAAAAGATATTTTATCGAGAAACACACTAGTTTGATTAAAAGTACAAAGTTATGGTTTTTGTAAAAGAATACTGTCAAATGAGGCGTCCCGCCACTTAATCGTTCTCACGAGTCCGGATTATGTCAAATTGTAGATTTTTTTTAGCTGTGAAACTACCGAAAACACCTCGCCGTCCACCCTCAACCTAGGTTGCGATAACTGTTAGAAGAGAATATTCTGTGAACACGTGGTAGAACACCGGCTCTATTTAACAGCAACTAATACCACTAGAATGGTTTAAGGTTACCAAACAACTTGTTTACATGTTCAATTTGACACTGAAGGATTTTGAGATAAGACCCATAACTTAAACATAACAATACAACACTGGGAAGTTTTGTGGATAAAAACTAACAACCTTCTAATGACAGAGTTGACCTTTAGTACTCAGAGGTAAGACAGACGGTTTTTTATAAAGAAAACCATTTCGTTTAAAACTTAAAGAAGAGCCAACCGGGATCAAGTTGCAACTCCCGTAGAATATTCCTAATGAATATTTAATTAGTGTCGTTACAATCTTTGTCAATATTCTCCCACAGAGGGAGACGTTGATAGTGACAAAAAGCGTAAAACATAGGCACTTAAAATTTAGGTGTGAATGCCAAAACGGGAATTAACTGGAAGTTGCTTTCTGTTATGGCCGTACTTCCAACAAACCATGTAACAAAATTAAAAATGCAGTTAAAAATAACTTTCAGTCAATTTTTACTGAAACGAAACGTTTAACAATTAAATGTTTAACGAAAATGCTGACCCGATGCAGCAACACTCACTAGATGCTTTCCAGGTTTGTCCAGTAGAATCAGAAGTTTTAAAATTAAAATTTCAACAACAATATTATTTTAGGTTTGGTTGCTCCTAGATGGAGCCACGGTTGTAGCGATAAACTACTCATTGTTTAAAGAAACCATGCACGGGAAATTTACTTTGTTAGATTTCCGGTTTACTGGCAACAAGAAAAAAACTCTAATTTAGAGAAAAAAATTACATTAGGTTTTACAACCTCTGTTTCACTGTAAAGACCTATTCAGTACTAGAGCCATAATAAATGCACTTATTTCCACCCTAGACTGAGATAGAATCCACACCAAAACATCGGTCCTACTTTTAACAAAAAAAAAGGACTGGGAAAACTATGTTTAAGTTTTTGTATTTGCTTAACACACTGGTTTTAATTTAGATTAAAATCCGGCAATTGAACTTTACAAAACTCTGGGAAAAAATCAAAGCATATAGGGGGAACACTTTTACAGCCGACCTTTAAATTGGCCGTTTTACTTAGATTGGGGGAAGTTAACTCACGTAACTTAAGCCACTCGTCAAAGCTAAACTCGCTAATTCCGGGTTTATTTGACATGTCCAAACTATGGTTTACATCATTAACAGATAAACTTCGTTTTATCGTTTTTAAATAAAGCTTGCTTAAGGCATCTTTCGATCCTAACCTAGGCAAACAACGCTGGCGTCTAGGAGACAGGGGGATGGGTTTATTTGCAGGTTTAGGCGGACTCCTCCCATCTGCACAGGAGAGCGTAACGAAGTTTGGTTGCGAAGCAATTGACTCATTATCGCCTACTTGACCCTTGACCAATCCCGTGGGGATGATCGGGTTGTTGTCCTGAGACCTTTCGTTAGGTTGGTTGGGGCCGTCCCTGACTGGGGGAGTAGCCACTTCGATTGGCGGGGGAGATAAATCACGGCGCGTGACAGTCACCTCGAGTTTTTTGTTTAGCAATTCTATTCCAGGAATTCCTAACACTACGCCGAAGGGAAATTTCCGCGCTTTCGAGACAGAAGCTACGGTTTTTAGTTTAGCACCATTATCTAGCCTTACACATAACGTGACTTGCTCTAATTGTACAATTACTTCTGTTAACGCTGTTTGACATTTAATCTTCCGCTTTAAACGTGGCCATTTCCTAGCGAGCTTGGCGCAAACCAGCGAAACTGAACTTCCGGAGTCGCATAAAATTTTTATTTTATGTTTACCTACGTTAGCTTCTAGTGTGAAGACTTAAGGATTTCCTTAGCATCTTTCCCGACTGGAAAACATGCATTAGCTTGCTGCAGTTTCGAGAGTTGGGGGCATTGACTACGAAAATGTTGGCTAGAATTACACACGTAGCAGCGCCTAACTCTATCTTGATTTAGGTTAGTTTTTACACTAGCACTATCGTTTATGGCAGGGTCCCCACCTGGGTTATCTGCCTTCACACGGACAGATCCGGCCGGATTGGCTGTCGTGTTGTGGTTACTGTTGTGACCACGCTGTTGGTCAGAAGGTTTAGAACCTTGGTTTGACGCTGCAGCTATGGGCTGTGTTTTGGCTGCACGAGCGGCAGTTTCGTTCGAGTGGTGTACTCGTCACACAGTTGGGCTGCTTCGGCCAACGTACCCGTCTTAATTTGATCGGTGATCCATTTTCTAAGGTGGTTAGGGCAAGATTTGTAAAATTGCTCTAAGAGCATTAAATTAACAAGTTTGTCGAAATCCCTGTTAACTTTGGCCAATTCAAGCCATCTGGAAAACAAAGTTTCCAAATCAAATGCGTAGTCATGATACTGCATTTCTGGATCTTTCTCTAGAGAACGAAACTGGGTTTGTAACGACTCTTTCGTCTGGACAAATCGGGCAAGTAATTCAAGTTTAACTACTTCGTAATCGAGCATTTCCGTGTCGGAAAGCTGGTCGCAAACTTTGACTAAAACTTCCCCCATTAACGGTAACAAAGCTGTCGTCCATTGGTCCCGGGGAATTTTCTGGCTAGTTACAATTCTCTCAAATATTTTTAAGAAACTGTTAATCTCGGTTTTGGGCGTCCACTTATTCATTAATCGAACAACATCAGCAACTTTACCCGGTTTCACTGGATTTGGTTGAGCTGGGGGAGCGCCGTTAGCTCCGTTTGGAGCGGCGTTAAGATTAACACTAGCAGCGTTTAGTCTGGCTAATTCTAACTGCTTGTCTAGTTTAGCTAATTCTATAGCACTCAGACGTTCTGTAATTACAGCATCTTTATCTTTTTCTTTCTCCCTGATTAAGGCGTCTCGGTCTCTAATTTGAGCTTCTTGGTCCTTAAGGACCAGTTCGTGGGCACGGCGTTTATCACCTTCGGCCACTTCAAGAGCTCTTAACTTAAGTTCTTCGGCTTTGAGAAAAAGCTCATTTTCTTTAACTGCAAGTTCTTTTTTGGCTAGAATAGCAGCTTCTCGTTTCTCAATAGCACTTGCTAGTTCGTCGTAAAGATTACTTAAGTCTAAACGGTTTTCTTCAAAAGCATTTTTCAGTACTGTGACTGTTTCATGCCTAGTTTCTTTTACAGTAAGGCCTAACTTAGTACAGGCCTTCTTAAGGTCCTTATATTGAATAGCCTTGATTATTTCGTCAAGATCCATGTTTTCAGACATTTTTGTTTTTAACGTTAAACGGGTTCAAAATAAAGCTTTTATATTTAAACCAAAATTAAATGCAGCCGCATATTAATTCGAACGTTAATTTTGGACAGAGCGAATTACTTAAAAAAACTTCTCTACCAAATCCAGCAAGTTTATACATAAAAAATACACTTTCAAGGACCCCTAGCACTCTGGTATGTGAATAGCTAAAATACACTACGGCTCTTAACTACAATACTCGGCTTGGCGGCCTTAAAGCATATCCTATGCACACTTACCCCTTTACACACAATCGCTGTGTTGTCAGTCTGTCCTTCCTGTTCCACCGTAGTACGGGAAGTTCGGCACTGATTTTCACGGGAGTTGAACGTCACAGGCGGTCAAATCCACTGGATCTCGGCGTTGCACGCAAAATCCTCTGCTTGGCTGCACGGAGCGCAGGTTCCCTCTCGGGCCTCTTCTCCTACAGCATCGGGTTTTGGGGAGACGTCTCACGGCAGGAGGGCCTCACTGGAAGCGGCAGCTGTTGCTTCCTGGCGCCGGCAGTTGTTGTGGCTGCTTGGCGGTGTTTTGCCCCGTTTTTGACGGCAGGGCGACTTCTGCTTCGTGATCGTGTTTACGTGATCACTGGCATCTACTTCGTGGCCTTTTTTACTGGACCACAGGCATCTAGTTGGACGGGACTTGCATCCTTCTAGGAACTTGGCATAGTAGTATGGCAGGGGGGAAACGCTTGTCGGGAACAGCACCTGTTGATCCCACCACTGCCACCAAGTTGTAGCGGCGGACGCTACGACGGCTGAGGTGCTTGTAGCGCCCCCGACATCCTTGGTTGACGAGTACTTCTTTGCATCAGGTTACGTGGTTATTACGACTTTTTACGATAATAAACACAGCATGGGCTACAGTCCCGGC
>JAHWFP010262759.1:0-27399 GCA_023313725.1 Lithobius niger
TGTCATTGGGCAGGCAAGCCTAAACTTTTTCTGTATTGCTGTAAACAATTCGTGTCTTAACTATGAATAGATACCTGTTCGTAAGAAAAGGCGTTTTGTTCATGGAACAATGACAAGTAGTCATCGTACGTCACATCTTTCAAGACAACCTTTGAATGCCTTTGCCCACTTTCTTAACAGTTCCACAGCACTCAAAGGAATGCATTTTTGACCTCCGACCAACAAATTCCGAAATACTGAGAACCAACATGACTCGTCTAGAAAGGTTTCTAATACTTTCTTTTTATGTTCACTGTACAAAAACTGGTCCCTAGGGTAATTGCTGATGTCGAACAAATACAACAACGTTTTCATGTCGGCATAAATATCTGGTGTTTCAACGTCGTATGCAAGGCTATTTGTATCGGTTAATAGAAGGTGGCACCTGTCCCCGTACCGTTCCTTCATAAAATTAAAGTGAAATCTAAACATTACATGCCATGCATTGATTGTTCCAATACACAGAAACCATTGTACACAGGTCTATCTAGAGTCACCGTTAAGTTTGTGAATTTCAAAGAGAACCAAGTCGGGACTTAGTATGTCAAAACAATCAAAGGAGGGTAAATTCATCAACCTTAATGCCTTCGCCTCGTCAACAGACAACTTAATGTTTGCTCGTTTCCCCACATTCTCCATACTGTTACAAAATAGTTTGTACATGTTCCTCTCAAACTCCATTGTAGCATCCTTCATCTTCTCACCATGCCTGTTCCGTAAACTTAATCTTCTTGGTAATTCTTGTTAAAACCATTCTCTGCTTCAGGTAATAGATTTCTGTGACAGGAAATGTAATCCTTGTGTGGACCTAAATGAGGGACAAGTTTATGAAACAATGTGTTAGTAGGTGGATTTCTCCAGGTAAATTGTCTCTCTCGCCGTCTACTCATAATCATAATCATCTTCATCCAGAAGTGACGATTGGCTGTATGGCCACCAATAGGTAACGAAGGGCGGCCTGCAACCTGTTTCAAAAGGGAGAGCCTCCATCAGCTTCAGCATCAGACTTCAATAGGAATTCTTAATTGTTAATTTTTAATCTTATTTAAGGCTCCAATTAAGCTTAAATCATTATTATGAAACATTTTAAATTCATAATCTTAAAACTACCAGCAACTTTTTAGAACACTGCAGTTTACAAAATAAGCAATAAAAAATCACACAAGAGAATTAAACGAAAAATAACACGTACTGAAAAAAAACATAAAAAGGTGTATTTTTATTTTTAAAAAAATTACAAAATGTACATGTGTGTTTTTCTTCATTCTAAAGTAAGACGATGCAAAGTACATAAAGTAGGGAATTTATTGTTAGAGTTTACACCCACAGATACCAGCATGACAAGTACTGCACACAACAAATACCAGTGAGAAAAAAAGACAGCCCAGCTGTGATGAAAGAAATTCTTTGGCCTACTAGGCAACACCAGATAACAATAAATAGGTTTGTTAAAACAGTAAAAGGATAGGTAGATGAGGGAACAGTACTGCGTAAGTGAAAAATATCACCTTTAACGCTCCAGCTGTTTTACAATATACCCAACAAACAAAAGTCGCAAGGCCTACTATAGGCTACTAAAAATATAGACTATTATTTTCTTTTTAATGAAACGTGTTAAAAAAAATTCTGCTTTGGTGTATGTGAAAACTTGTTTGTATATGAAAATATTTTTATAACCAAAATAAAGTAATATTTACTAAAAATAAATTGTAAATGGAAAGTGGCAAATAGAATATAAAGTCCCACAAACATTAGCTCTTGTGTTGTTTGTATTTAAAAAATGTTAAACTTGAAAACGAAAATGACACATTCGTACAAAGTATGTCAGAATTGCTACTAAACTGTTTGCTTGAACTCAATCCGAATTCATGCAATGTATAAAAATTTGAATTAAAGAATATTTATAAGCAACAGGAAACTTTACTTCTTTAATTTGGGATAATTATATTTTTCCCCTAGAGTTTTAAAGGCAGCACGTTACTTTTATCTCTTTTTTGTTTATTTATTACAAAAACGGTTATAAATCACTTTTATCATAAACTGTGTAACTTGCTTACACGCTACTCTCATTTCAGGCTAATAAAATTATCAAATCAATACATGTATTGCACATAATAAACTACATCTAGGTTTTGACTGCACTCATGTAAATTAAGGTTTATTTTGTAGAAAAAAATGTCAAGATTCACCATTAACGTTTACGAGAGACACAATGGTGCCTTTGAAGGTAATGGCATAAAGGTGAAAAAAAATTACCACAACTTACAAGTTGTGAAGTAAGATGTTTATCAAATATTCTTGCTTCACTTAAAGTGGCACTATCACTGATTGAAAGTCTGCAGAATCTGACAACATCTAGCACTACCTAGTAAATCATCAAGCGAAGAAATGCACAAAGCCATTTGTTTTAACGAAACAAACAAGCCACGAGCCTCCTTAATTACTGAGTAAAAATTTGGTCGTCCTCGTGCACCTGGGAGCAAGATGTAAAGGTTAACAATATCACTGCCACTAAATGTTGCCACGATTTTTTCGTACGATTTTCATTCGGTCATAATGCCACTTTAACTTTACGTAAACTGGAATTAAGTATGACTTAAGTGACCTGCCAAATGTGGCATTCATTTAAAATTGATTAAACAGCCGGCGAGGACATTGAAAAGGAATGCCGTACTAATTAACAGACGTAGAAAATCTGAAAACGTAACTTCTCACGGTCATAAAACCTTCAATAAAATAACTGATACGGCATACACGCAGGTAACCCATAGTAGTTGGACGCCAAGCATTTGAAATTCACATAGGAGCACCCTCTCCACGAAACTTGTAAATGGAAAGTTATAAAACACACGTATTATATCGCTTCTGCTACTCGTGCTATATCAAGTTTCTGTTTATTTAACTCGAAGGCAGCATTACTCCAAAGCCTACTAAAGACAGTGAATGAAAATCACACAACATGAAATCTGCCATTTAGTAAACGTCGTATACTGTACGTCTTCTTATATTACTGCAGCATCTTATATTATGCTAACTGCTTTCACTTAGAAGTACCACCCCAATAACGGAACAACTTTGCTGCACTAAACTTGGAGCACAAGCATTATACAGTTCTTGAATGCAAGTGTCTGCCCGCACATTTTTTAAGTTCTGACATATGCTCGCTGCGAACAGTTATACTTCAAACAATGGACACTAGCAAGTTGTCTTCATCAGGATCAACGACATTATCTTCCACTTTCGCAGACACGACAGGATTGAACGTGTTTAACCCTAAAGTCCTCGCATCGCTGTCATTGTAATTGTGTGTAAAAGTAATTGGTGGCGAAGCAAGGTTGTTGACTTTCCGTTGAGTGTCATTAGTCGATTTTGTGCTCTTGCAGGGACAGTCGTCGGGCTGTGGATTTGATTCGACTTTAGGTTCGACGTATGAGTGTCTCTTGCCACAGCCACTCTGCTGCCGAAAAGTATGTAAGACTGAAGCTGCCAGAAAAGTCTGAAATGACCGCAACATACTGTCGGCCCTCTTTAGTGTGCTCGAGTTGGATGGGCTGGGATCGGTCTTGGGACAATAATCCACTCCAGCATTGTTGTTCATTCCCATAGTCTTCTTAAGGTTTGCTGCCCCTCTTTCACCAGGAAAGGAAGAATATAAATTAGCTGCCATGTTGGCATCATGCTTGTGGAACTTGCTAGACTCCTCCAAGTATGGCGGAGGGTCGGTTAAGGAAGACCCTCCATGACGTGGCATGGTTTCTCCCATGCCATCGATTGTGCTTCCCGAAGATGCCCACAAGCTGCCCCTTTCCGAACTCGCTGTCCATTTGGTTCGTTCCAACTGAATCGTTCTCCTTCTTTGAAGTATAACGTAAACTGCAAAAATGACGATTACCGCTGCCAAAACAATGGCTAGACCAACGGACGTCATGAGGTATGTTGGACAAGACTTCTGCTTCTCGAGTTCTCGAAGAAGTAACTCTCGGTCAAACCAAGAGTCAGGCCCTGGAAACGGCACAAAAGAAAGATTTTAGTTTGATCCTAATAAGAATAACCTGGTAAAAACACAGTAAATCAAGACACACGCCAGTGTGTCGCCCGCCAAGATAAAACGATAACATCCAGACAAAATATATATATATGACCATGGCGACCACTAGACACGTTGTGTCTTAACAGCAAAGGAAGTTTGGCTGTTTTCAGCCATCGGAGGATAAATAACTACGCGACAGAAAATGTTGAAACTTGTTGGATTGGGAGACTTTGGTCGCCTGACAACATACAAGTCACTCTATTCATGACACAGCTTACCGTTTTCTTGTTGAAAAAAACGACGTGAATAACGTTGATATTTGCCTAATTACTTACTACTTACTACTACCAAGAATTTATAGGGCTGGGGAGAAGACTTTGTGACTGAGACCCACACTGAAACGTCTTAGATACATTCGCATTAGTTCAGTCTTAGTTTATAGAGGGTGCCACGTGTTTTATGTGGGAATTTCTACTCAGATTTTAGCCTAAAATTAAAATAAACGAAACAAAACTAGCTTGTATTTAATTATTATTTAGCCTATCTTAGTTGTAATTTATTTACTTTAGATTTGGGCTGAAATATGAGCAAAAATTACTAGATAGAACACGTGGCGCCCTCTGAAAACTCCGACTGAACTAATGGGGACGAATCTAACGAGTTTCAATAGGGACTTTTTTAGAGTTACAAATTCTCCTTCCAAACCCTATAAATTCTTGCTACTACTGGTAACGCTTTTTTTGTATCACGAAAATAAATTCTTCCATGCGGTGAATAAAGCTGGTTTTAGCTTATTTTATAAGTATGCTATGGAGATGTGCCCTTTTCATATGAACCTTTCTAATTGGTCAAGTGGTTCAAGGGTTAGGTTGCTCCAAATGACCAAATTGATTGTTTTACATTGTTTTAAACATTGTTATTATGCAACAATGCAAAACTGAACATTAAATAAATCCGTTCGTCTTCATTACTAATATGAAATACTATCAACCGTTAAATGAAATAATCGAAAATTGCGAAGTAAGCAATTTTTCATATATTTCATTTAACCTTCGAACTATTACTCGGTGGGATTAGCTTGGCAAAAGAGCGTGGCGTTTGATATCACGACTTCACATGGCCGGAAAGCTTGGCGGGAATCCTTAACAAGTTTTGTTTTGGGGTAGATTTTGTTTACAACACATAGGGCAAGGGCACTGAAATATTAAGAGCAAAGTTAAAGAAATAAGTCTGGCTGAATGAAGTTAAGAATTATTACAGATGTGAATCGATTTCCATTGCCATTTGAATGCCTAACATTATATAAAAGAAATGGAGGTACTGTGTGTACATGTCAGTGTCACACTGGTCACACAGTAAAGCATTGGTTTATAAGACAAAATGTGGACATCGTAATTCCCTACTCTACATTCTCCTATTAACTTTCATAGTGTAAAACTATATAGGCCCTACATGTACACATCTTTACTGATTAATCCTAAAAGGACCATAAGGTCCTAAAAGGTTTAGGACAAATTCACAGTGCAGGCAACATTTTTTTAAAGCCAGTAGCACGATTTTAATAAGCGTCCAGTCGATTTTGGTGCCATTCAGTATCCCTTCACAAAACTCTCACCGTGTGTTGGACCTTTTTTTTTGTGTGTGTATGTGTGCTTCTGCTAGGATTAGGACAAACATGCAC
This sequence comes from Lithobius niger, assembly GCA_023313725.1. Lineage (NCBI taxonomy): Eukaryota > Metazoa > Arthropoda > Chilopoda > Lithobiomorpha > Lithobiidae > Lithobius > Lithobius niger. Next base: position 5,751 of record JAHWFP010262759.1, read on the forward strand.
GTAAGTGTGTTTTATCAGCAGTATTTTAACTTAACTCTTTTGCATCATCAGACAACTTTGGCAGAGTTTCATCAAACAAAAGGAAAAATTACTAATTCCCAACCACACTGCGAACTTTGTGAGCAGCCCTTGACGATTCTGAACAGCGTGAGCAAATTCAGACTAATGGTCAGAGTGGTCAGCACCAGCCCAATGGACACCGGATAAATCCCACAACAGCCAAGGTACACATAACATTAAAAAAAAAACATAGTCTAAAAGTCGTCTGGTGTTGCAAAAGAGTTAAACCCCTAGAACACTGAATGCTAACTTCGAGTGTGAAAGAGGCGAAATACACAGTAAAGTGCTTTTTGCAACAGTCCTTGTCTTGTAAATCAGCATAAAACAAGTCCGTGGAGAAAACCTGTAGAACTTACCTTCATTTCTATTTGCTGTTAGTACAACGACAGTCAAATTGCGGTCGAAGTCTGTTGTATTAGATAGTTTGGCGTCAGTTTCTGGAACAGATTCTGTTTCTGCATCAGATGCTGGCTTCGGAATCGGCATGGCAGTAGTGGATGTACTTAAGATTGCTGAAGTTGACAACGACTCTATAAGGGTAGATGTGGTTTCTTGCATTGGAACTGCAGTCGTGTTTTCTGATGACCGACGACGGCGCCTGCCAAATGTTCCTAACCCTTCATCGCAGTGATGCTGTAAAGTAAAATCCGAAAACTTATATAACTGGGAAACGTGGTGAAGAACTGCTTTACGACTGAACCTGTAATAATATAGACATGTAGGATTTGCATGTTGCAGATCCTGGGTTACAATACCAATTATGGCAGTTGCTGTTTTGTCTTCTTTAGATTATTTTAAGCAACATTAGCGACAATCATAATACCACAGTTTGATTAATTCAGTCATTAACCTATTTTGCTTTTTTCTTAACGCCTAGTGAATTGCAACACTGATTTCCCAACGTAGGGTACGGAAGAGTTAGATGAACGTGCGATGATAGACACACACAACCAGCACCCAACTATGCAACATTTTCGTTTCAGTATTTATTTTTAACGTTCTCAACTGCTAAAAGAAACAAAATATACACCATTATACACGATGTATGGAAATTTGGTTAACACAGTGCATGCGTAGTTATGCGAAAAAATGTGTATGTCGTATGGTGTGTGATGGTTCTTAGTGTTTGGGCAGGCTGTTGGCCAAAGTAATTCCCATTATTCAACAACATTTCATGGTCTCACTGCGATGAAATTCGTTCACGGTGAAAAATTCAATGCTCTACCCTGTACAATATGTGCTAGTGTAAAAAACTTAACTAAACCATAGTTACAATAACAGCAATACCACAGAACAAAGGAAAAAGCAATAGAAGTACAATAACTGAAAATCTGAGTGAAAGACAGTGTGGCTCGGCCAGAAGACATGCGGCTCAGGATTATATGTCGGACACGTGTGGACCCACTATAATTATCTTAAAGTTAACAAAAATATCTTTACCATCAAACAACTATTGTCCGTACGTCCAACTATGAACAAAATGCGCGTGCATGATCATTTTGACAGCTTGAGATATTTGACAGGCTGGGTTGGTTATTTTGCCATCACAATTTATAATTTTTTATGCAAGTATATTAAAACTTTTATTCAGCGATCTATTAGCACGAACCCTTTCTAAGTTTACAGTATTGACTTCAGAAACTCCAATCACAAGTAAATTGTTCGTAAATGATCATGATTTAGAATGAGTTGGCAGAAAGCGCCCTCTCTGATTCTGTTGTTTTTTTCGTGAAATTGTGCGTGGTACAAGTGAGAGCGCTGTCTTGATTAGACAGCAAAAAGCAATGAAAGCAATGATGCCACTACTGGCAGTGCTGTTAGTGCTGTGGTCTTTCGAACTTATTCCCACAATGAATTGTTTAATGGGACAGGCGACAGTCTCTCCTGTTTTCACTTAATTCTGTGTAAGCCATGTATGATGTTGGGGAATAACTAATTCGAAAAATGCAAGGCGAAAAAATTCCAGTTAACTTATTATCAACCAGGGTGAATTTGGATATACAGTTTGGAGTATAATATGAGCTCCGCTAGTCGCGCTCCACTCGCAATTACGACGATTAAATTTGTCATCAGAAAGTGAGCTGAATAACAACTGGAAAGGCTACAGTGGCAAAGTCTCTGCCAGAACTCCAAGTCACAGTAACGTGCGACTCCTTCAGCAGCTATAGGGATCTGGACTTTATTGCATCACCTACCATGATTAGCGGGTTCCCAGTTCGAATTGTTGGGTTTGACCGGTCATTAATAGAAGTACAGTAACACATTTTCGGCATCTAAAATGTCTAACAAAGTTTAGATTACAGCCAATTAATCCAGATGCTGCTTTTTATGGATCTATTTAAGGATCACCAAAGTGTATTTAATAAAACAGAAAACAAACAATGTAACAGTGATCTACACCATTGTAATTTCGACATGTGTCTAAACATTATCCAAAAATGAAATCATTTGCCGCATATCCTATCTAAATGCAGCGTAAATGATAGTTTTACGGATATTTTGCTTGACCTTTGAAAATTAGCGTGACAATTTAAAAATGATCACTTTACCATATCAACAATTCTACAACTTCTAAATGCCAAAAAACAATGATTCACAGGCACTGAATAAATCATGTCAGGCAATAAAAAATATAAGCGTGTTGAGCCCATTTTTCCACCAGCAGGTCTAAATTTAAAAGTAATTTAATTTATAGTGTTTTATTGTTTTTTTAAGAGTTTCTCTAAAATGCACACCTTTAATACCATAAGGAAAAAATTAATTCGTGTAGGTGTCTGTAAGATGAATATCCCATTATTTTAACATGATCTTAGAGCTGAGAGTTGGTTTTGAATTTAGAGTTAATTTTGAAATTGGCCCTTCGCTACTATGAAATGAGCCAAAGTTGGTATCTTAGCAAGTTTCGTAAAATTTTGTTGCAATTGATGTCACTTCTGCTTAAAGAATTTGGAGATGATAAAAAAAAAATATTTCGGTTTGAAATTATCGATGTGCGACGTTGGTCTCAGCCTTTAACCCCCATAAGTAGAGTTTCGCAAAATTGTATTAGACAATTTTTTTGTAACGGCCAATTTTTTTAGACATTGTTTTCTAGCACATTTTGAACATTTCCAGAAACTTTCGACCTGATCTAGGTTTTTTCCGAAATTTAGGCTTTGCGGAACTTTGGATTTTCTCACGTCACACTGATTATTTCTACATAATTTTCCTGCATAAAAGTTTTTTTTTTGTTCTGATAACTATGATTTGTGAAGGTTTGCCCATATACTGTTTTTGACGCAAACGTAAGCAACAACTTTCTATTTTTATAAAACCTGGTTTTAATAAAAAAAAAAAAATCATGTCCCTTGATAATCAATCTCTTTAAAGTGTGTTCATCAAATAAAAATTATGAAACCGAAGTTTGACTATTTTTCACAGCTAATAAGGTGGGGGTCTCTCGGGACCCACTGATGGCAAGGATGCTTCCATATATATTTCATATGGTTTGGCAATATGCTCTGTTTGCAATGCTATTGCCGGGGGCTCCGCCAGTTCCGCTCACACGATGGCGCCAGCAGCAAGTTAAAGTTAGTGGCGGCGCCGAATTAGTATTGCTGTGAAAAGGGAAAGGCTACGCCGATTGCTTGTTTCGTGCTAGGATTCAAAACGTTTGTCAACAGAACAAATTCCTTTGAAGAAGATACGTGCAACACTATAGGCTTAACGTCTGGATACGAGATATCTCACGAAATGATCGGGAGTTGACAAAAAAGACGTTGATTTGGAGCCTCACTTTGCACCGGTTAGTTCTATGTATGTCCACAAACTAGCGGTATCATTGGAATGCATGCACGGATCTGACAAACACTGTCAATGTATTAACTACGTTTTTTGTTAATCCTAGATTTACACCCGCTTCAGGCGGACACGTGTTAATTTAACTGTGACCAGTTTTCGCCTCGCCATGATTTGATTGTCGAAAGTAATAGAACTTCCGAAATCACGAGACGGCAACTGTCGATTTAAAAGTTTGCGTAGTCGAACAGTTTTTCGTGGAGTTATGTGGTTAATTTTAGACACGTGCGGCTAAACTCTTCTTATTTTTGATTTATTTATACTAATTAAAAAAATTAAACGTGTTTAATTCAATATTTCACAATTATTTTGTTTGTTTGGCTTTTGGGCAGCTGAATTTGGATGGCTTGCCTGCGTTACTTGTTGTTGCCTAGCAACCAGTAGGCGAGAATGCGAATGACGCGTTGCGTTGCGAACCTTGTTTTCAAATCGTTTTTAAAAATACTTATAATGGAGTAAACATTTTCTCACTTCACTACTTTATGAGAGGAACCATAAATTATCTTTCTTCATTGTTAAAATTATTTTATTTGCTTTACGTAGCCGTAACAACGTCTCGAAACGAGACCGTATCACATCATGCCCATTGAATTCAATGCTAATGCACCGACGAGCTCGACCGATCGTGATCGGAGCGCCACTCGCGACTGGAACTGTCCCTGCCCCAAGCTCTTAGCATAGCATTGCCTAACCATATGAAATATATATGGAAGCATCCTTGCTGATGGCAGTCTAACTTTTAAAAAAAAATGGGACTATGATGGTGTTGAACCTTAATCTGTCTGTTATCTAGTTTTAATGTAATATTATAATATTATAACTGTTACTGAAGCATGCCTTTCAGAAATTACAAACGTAGACGCACTGTCGCCACACTGTTTGACTGAGTTAGAGAATTATTTATGCTTATTTCATCTGGAAGGTCCCCTTTACTATTTTTCTTTGTCGGGTTTTGTAAATCATTTGCAACAGGAAATAAACTGCGTCAGTATTGTCAGTTACATATATTGTCCATTGACCCCACCCTGTCTCTCTCTCTCCCATCCCGTTGCCTTATTCTCGCAACTGGCCGTTGCACTTACAAGGGAACAGTCTGCTTGCTCGACGCACGCTGTAACTTTAGCAGTGATGCGTACAGCTTCACCTTCCGCCATGGTCTGAAACATGAACGCCTTGAAATTGAAGAGGATGGCCAGGCTGTTGGAACGGTCGGACTCGGGATGAGTCGGGGCGATGGCCTTGTACGAAGGATTGCGACATCTACAAACAACAAGAAATAACAGTCAGAAGATGTACAGTTTTAGGATGATGATGATCTGTGTGATGTGCAGGCCCACTCGATGTTAGTCCGCTAAAGTTTAATTAACTGGTTCTCAAGAGCGGGACCCATGGGTGTTTGCTTAGCGCATGAAACTTTTTTTAAAGCCATAGTCTAATATAAAGCTGTCCAACAACGCGCCAACATTTTTACCATATACTTCCTGAATCCGTTGACCATATCAGGCCGAGCTCTATTTATACGATAGCCTCGAAACGAATCTAAGAGCTGTTCAGAGGCGTCAAAACTAAAAATTGGATATAAAGAAAGACTTTTTTTATCCACTGCTCAAGATTTGCTCTGTAACGTTAAACTAGCGTTCAACTAGACATGAAAACATAGATAGGCTCTACTGCATTCCACAACAACATGTAGAATACTGGAGGTTGATTTGGGTTGGTAAAAAAAAATAAAAACCTTCGCCCGCATCTGAAAATCGCGAATTAGAAAAAAAAAGAAACACGTCGCACGCCGGCATCAATAAATAACTAAATAAGCACCAAAAACTCTCACATATAAAGTAACATGAATGATGAAACGCTCCAAAATAAGTGAAACAAGAAAGAATAAATGTTCAGAACCTACAGTACGCCGATTGTGTTGTAACAACGAAAACTCTAAAATTTCAACTTTATTTGCACAGCTTTTTCAACAGCTGTGCCGCACGGTACCAATGAGTCACAAAGACGGGGCGGGAGGTTGATTGGGAGGGGGGAGGGAGGGGGAGTAGGCACAAGTGCTCCCCTCAACCGACGTTGAGAGTAAAATTTCGTAAAAGTAAAGGATTTTTGTAGTTGAAAAAATTGTAAAAAAATTGCCCTTTGAACATTCCACAGGCATTGAAATGCTGAAAATGAATAGTTTTACAGGGCTCCAAGGGACGTGAAGCGCCCCCAAACCTACTTTCTGGATCCATTAAACTGAATTTGTCGTCCCATTTTTTAATTCCAATATCCTTTGACACTCCAATGAAAATTTCGGGAATGCTAGAAGTGCTGTCATTAAACGAATGTCAATCTGTAAGTGACGTGACTGTAAAAAATTGAAATACTGCTGAAGAGCTTTTTTCCATGGAGATCCGAATTTGAATGTCGGCAATTCGCTTTCTTCTTGGACTCGGATGTGTTTAAGTCAATGGAACTTTTATGAGAAAATGCACATTATTATCCCTTACCCATCACTAAGAACAAGATGGGCAAACTCAACAGTTGCTTCTGGCGGTTCTCCGTGCTGAACAGTTTTTACGTGATTCCGTCTAGTGGCTTCCATTAGTTTTACTTTCGAATTGGCATCAAAGTCAGGTGGTACACGGTAAATGATGACATCACTCAGCTTTGCGTAGTTCCAGCCTGTTGAAATAAATCAGTTAGCAAACATAAATAAAGCAGGAATAAACTCTTTTACAACAAAAGGGGGGGAGGGGGGGAAGATAAATACCAGCAAAATTATCATTATGGCGTTAGACTTTTTCAAAATACCTTGAAGGCCAGTGCGGAGGGGGTAGTACATGAACGACAAATTTCACTTAACATCTCCATGCCAACGACTTTTTCAAGAAAGGTACCATAAAATGTTTATTGATACATGCAAGACTTTACGTATGTGAAATGTGTATTTACAAGCGTATTTAAACTGTGTTTTTTAACTGTAGTGTGTGTGATCTGACAGTACAGCGCAAATTATATGAAGAAGTAAAGGAGTCGGACTTCTGTTTTTCAATTTTAAACTTTATCAACTCGTATGCCAATATTTTAACACTAAAGACGGGTGAATATTATATCTACGGCAGTCTGTCCCCCCCCCACATTTGTCTTTCTCCATTCCAGGTTTCCCCCTTCCCGAAAGCTTCCGCAAACGAAATGTATACGCACAACAAAAGAGCACCAGTTTCGCTTGGTTAAATTTGTTGCAAGTATTTATTGGTAACAGTGGTTTACCAAGCCATATAAGCACGACTGATGTGCCGACAACTCTGAAACAATTCAACACAATATTGGAAGTCCACATCTACGAAATAAATAAGTCTTTTTACTGGGCGTGAAATTGCAACACATCATCATTTGGTGTAAACCTAAGATTTTAAGTGAAACACGCTTTCATTTTGCTTATCATCAAAATCAAAACAAAGACAGCCAGCCAGCAATGCTGTACTCCGTGCGAACAGTCATAATTTTCACGCCAGCAATGTAAACCACGTTCACCGAAATTGTTGTCAAGTTTGTAGTCGATTGTTATCCTATAGCATCCTGGAAACAACAGTCCAATCGGAGAATTAATCAACTGGGCTTTTCCTTTTATGCATAGAACAGTTTTTTTAACGAAGGGAAAGCCAGCAACTTTCTAATGAAAGGGAAAAAAATTTTCTCCTGGTGCAATTATTATCTTCAATATTTTGCAGATCTGTTTGTTGATGTCCCATCCGGATACATTGCTTGCGATTGAAAAAACATGCAATAACCTTTTTGTACTTCTAGATCTAATGTCTGTGACAAGTTGGACATAATTACATTTTATACTAATCGTCGCATTGTGATAATATACGAACCATCCCCAGGATGTACTGCAGCCCTAAGTTGCAATTCCTGGCCAAGTTCAATGGCACTTCCAGCATTAACTCGGTGGGTAAATTCCTGACTTCCAGGGGCTTTTCGGAACAGACCCAAATCGCACTGGAGGTCGTGATCGTGACCCAAGAAGACGCTAGAACGCGACGAAACCGCTGCTGGACTCACTCTGTAACGAAATGAAAGTAATTGTATGAAACAACTGATAATGGAGACATGAATGTGAAGTTTTCTTATTTTATTATCGAACTGATAGAATATTTTGGGCCGCAGCTTCCTGCTAAGCTGTGCATAATTATACAGGATAAGAACAAGAGGAAAACTGTTCAGAGAAGTTGAAGGTGTGACCTATAGAGAAGTGAGATTTGCCGCCATATTGGCACCAGTATGGGTTTTGGAGGGCATAACTACAAGGTGCACTACATAAAAATGGAGGGAAAAACAATGGAAGAGCGGATTTCTTAGGCTTAAAATAACGTTGTTTTCTCCAACAACAAAAATCGCGCGTTTTAGGTGTAAGAAATCACTCTTCACAGCATCGGCTTCAGTATGACGCCCTTCTGTTTCTCTCTGCAGTGCCCCTTGCAGCTAACCCATTAAGGCTCCAGCATAGAGTTATAAACGCTAATACTACGTCGTGTCACTGCTCTATCGGCGATTTCACGAAATTTATAACCTCTCAATAACTACAATGTGATGATGCTAATGCTTTGGCATCTTCAGAGGGATATCTCTTAGTGCACAAGTACAAACTATGCCTTTGCAAACATTCTATACAAAGATAAAACTCTAAACCTGAATACACTGGTTATAAACATCACCCTGCTGGATTGAGTCCGTCTGGTCGGAACCACAAATCCAAAATGGATTGAGTGCATCTGGTCGAACGCACAAAGCCAACTGCTAGTAACTAACAACTAAGGCTGGGAGTAGTCTGGGTTAGAGGAAAAGCCAATCTAGCCAGGATCCAGACTGCTCCCAGTTTACACCTTGGTTTGATTTATCGCAGTTGGCATTGTCTGGAGCCTGAGCAAATCTTCTGCTTTGCGGTCTGCGACTGGATTTACTTAATCAAACTGTCTAGTAGGCTACAGATTGGATTGAGACGTTGAGACTAGGTAATTAAGTAACACGCAAAAATTTGCTTAGTGTAACTGAGAATTACATTTCAATACATTTCATCACCTACACAGCATAGACATCAGTCTGTCTGTCAGTCTGTCTGTGCAATGTAAATAAACCCTTACTTGCACGATTATTATCGCATTTGGGCTTTGTGTTTATTAATTTAGCATGAATCACTTACATTGTTCACTTCGTGTAGTTTTTATTGGCTAATTATATAGTTTGTTCCACATTATGATTGCAAGAAACTGACTGTATGACGCCACGTTTCTTTACACTACGAGTGCAAAAAGCACGTAGATAGCCCACTCGTAGACTCTAACAGTAGCTGTGCAGAGTCTCCAAGTGTGATATCCGCTCGTAGTGCAAGGAAACGCCTGGAAACGTGGCGTCATACAGGGTTTCCTGCACTCATAATGTGGAACAAGCTATAGTAGTCGTTAGCTAATTAGTGCTGTTGTGTAAAATAAAATAATGGGAATTACTTTCAGTCAATCAGTGAGAGCGAGCACACACGCACAAAATTTAATACTTGATTTCATCTCGAGTCTGGGTACAATTTCTTCTGATACAGACTCCTCCAATGCATATTATTGTAGGATTTCTTGGAATTGGCTTTGTGTGTACTCATCACATTTCATCAATCGTTCTCTGGGATAGTGTACTATCCGGGATGGTTGTTATTTACCAACGAATCGCTGAGAAATTATTTTTCCTTCGATTTTGGGAAATTATTTGAGATTACAAATTGCTTTTAAGACTCACAAGTTGCCGTAAAAGTCCACTGCATGGTTGGCTGAAGCTGTCCTATCTTGAGGTTTACATTTGATGGTGATCACTTCATCATCTGGAGTCTTCAATCCGTTGACTAGAGGAAAGCGAATGGAAACACTGAGCCATTCCTATAGAAAAAAAATAAGGCATGGGTTTTAGTTTGCTGCATTACTAATTTAGGTCATTTTACAGGACTGCAGAAAATTTATTTGCCATATATGACAAGTTACCCAATATCACAATAAACGAACTAAATTGGTTCTGCAGAAATAGGGAATAAGGGACGTCCCAAATTGAAGGCCTTTGTACGTCTAATATCCTAGTACCTCTAAACAGGCACTTGACCAGTCGAATCGAATGTGATTGCAACCGCTGTACAGACACTGCAGAATGTTAAAATGATTTGAATACGAAAAGAATGTGTGTGTGATAACCCCTATACAGTTTAAAAGGGCATTTCATGTCACTATTTTCACGCATATCAAGAAAAACTAGTAAAAGTATGTTAGTAGTTGTATCATTTCCATAAGTTTGGCCTCATGTTGCAAAACTGAATCGTGCAGGAAAGCCAGCATGGAAGCAAGCTCCTTTTAAGTTTGGTAATGTACATACACACTACGGAATCAAGCCAATTCTGTCCAAAATGGCAGTGTCCAATTTTAAAACTACAATCTTCTTCCATCATCGCACAATTTCATAGTACTGGTAATGATGTTTTCAGTGTCCAATTTGGAACAGTTTCTGAAGTTGTCCATCGGAGTACCTGGGTAAGAAGTCATTTCACAGGAAATGTGTATGGCATATGTATTTCGTAAAAGTAAACTGTTAGAAAAACTTAACAAATGATAATTAAAGAAGAATCTATAGTTTGTTGAATTGGGCAAAACTTACCACAGGTGATAGTTTTAAGGTAAATTATTCCCTTTCCCAAGTTTTACTAAACTGAAATGAGTCACAATTTCCAGCTCTCATCTAAATTGTAAAAAATTCCATGGCTGAGACTTACCTTCCCATCTCCTTCAGTTTGGGATGAAACCCCACATCCTGGAAAATCATGGACTTCCAGAGTATAAGAATGGGCAGTTGAAGTGGGCACAATGCGGCATGTTGTTGATGTAAGAGCGTCGATGTCTGGTCGTCCATTGAAAAACGGATGTGCGGAATACCCTGGTGGTGCTGTGAGAAGCGCTGTAAGGGACACTTTGTCTGATTGACGCATACAGTGAATTGCTGTAAGTAACAAAAAAAAAAATATTATTCATGACGTTGCAGCATGATTTGTAAGATCTTACATTTATAGAAATTCGGTGAAGCTTGGTGAACATGTAACCATCATTAAGATTCTTTATTTTAGTTGGACGAATGACCTTAAGCGAGTCTCCAACTTACGCACCTAATACGTTTTGATACTAGAAACTGCACCCCCCCAAAAAAATTTAACTGACATTGAAAGGGAACGTCATCACACTATACCGTTCCCAACGAATGCTTCAACTGAATTCACAGAGCAATTTTCTTACAACTCTAGCTCATCTCAACTTGATTTGCACATTTAAATTTAATAAATTTCCGAATTTTAACTATTCAAAATCCCTAATAAATGAAACAAATTTTTTTTTAGTGTAATGATCGGACAAAGGAAAACGTAAAAAGCCAAGGAAAAAACCAATGTAATGACTTCCAGAAAGAGTTTAGGTCACAAAGATTTGGGATTCAGCAAATCAGAAGTATTACAAGAAAAATTAATTTCCACTTTGCAGTTCTTAGGAAGTTGAATTAGTATTGTTAATTTAAAAAGGGGAAAGACAATCATTAGCCGATGTGCCAAACGTATAATTACATATTTTGTAATCATTGCCTTATTCCAAGTAGGCATTACTGGTAAGTAAGTGCGGTTAAACAGATGATTAATTTAATTAAAGGCTGCAGTGAGGTAACGGTTAAGTAAACTCCTGATAACAAAAAATTATGTGAAGAAAAACTGAACAACATGGCGAAAGAATGGGTAACTTGGAGCAGGCAAAAGACTTTGTTTTTTATTTTTTTTCGTACGAACAAAGTGCAGTTTTCTGCTACTCGATGTTCACTGGGCAGGGAAGTTGGGAACTTTGGTAAAATTGGGAATGATGCAAGCACTGACAATCTTACAGAAGGCATTTGTATAGTTCAGCAGTTTGTATGCCGATTTTCTAATGTAAACTCAGCATTTAAGTCAGCAATTCATTTATCCGCTTGACACTAACATTTAACAGGCAATAGGTAAAGATCAACGGTTTACATAATTTGAAGGCCAGGTGGACGGACTAAGTCCAATATTACAAACGCTGAAATAAATTACAAGAGACAAAAAAAAATTGTAAAAAGGTAAATGTTGTTAGCAGGTATTTACTGCAGACTGTAACGTGTTGAGTAAATGATACCACCCAAAACAAAACTGGTAGAAAAACCCGCCAAGTTTCCAAAAACGATCGGCCTTTGAAGGTAGTGATATCATTCAACCAAGGAAAGGCCGCCAAGGTCAAATCTATTAGCCAAGTTAATCATACCGACTAATAGTTCGAAAATGAAATGAAAACTTAAAGATTTCTACTCGTTGATATTACGAACAGTGCGAAGAACATGCCAAGGATTCAGTTTTTTGCTTTTCTAGGTAGAGCAACACTTACCGTCAGCTAATGCCGATGTGTAGTACGATGCTGCTGGTGGAATAGGTGGCGCCATTGGTGGAGCAATGTCTCCGGCATTTCCGAAGGATGAACCAGCATAGGCATTAACATGAGAAACATGATTTGAAACAGTGGGGACAGCAGAGGGCAGGGGAGTTACACTAATCACGTTGACTTTATTAGGACGTGGAATTGGAGATGGAGAACTTTGAACCACACTTTTCACTCCAGAGATGGTAAATCCCTGCTGGCGATTAACAGAACCACTGGCCCCTGCAAATGGCGACGAGAAAGCCGTCAAGTTGTTAGCTAAGAAGTTCTGAGCTTGCTGGAGCTTCTGCTGCAGTTGCAACTGTTGTTGCTGTTGCATCTGGTGCTGGTGGAGAATTTGTCCCGTTCTCACAGCATTTGACATGGCTCCATTATTGACATACACTGGCTGCGGTACTGGTATGGGTGCTGGCAGAAGCAAGACTGGTCTTCCTCCAGGCCTTCTTGCAAACCCGGGCCTGATTGGTTGCCACATGCGACGGTTGGCACCATTATTGTTGCGACGTTTGCTACCTTTTTTGACGGATGATCGACGCCGATCCGATGTTGCATTCTTTGGCTGAATTCAAAAAGAAATTATTCATTATAAGCTACTAGGCTTGCTGGAGCAGCAGTTGTGCGAAAAAAAATGTTATTTTGAAGCGTAATGATATGTAAAACGTAAACTTCAAACATAACGGCATAAATGATTTTCAGAGAACCTTGTTACAAGTTGGCTCCATTGTCAGGGGATTAAGATGTAACAACAATAAAAGCTCGGTGAAAACGAGGTCCACTCCATCTGAAGGTCGACTTCCCTGAATAATATTATTGTCTTTGTGTTTTTTTCTTGCCCCCTCCCGCCTTCTCACCTGCTTTACTTTGTCTATGCCCATTGCAATTTCCTTATGTACTAACCATTCCCATCAAACCTTGCCCACCCTTTCATCCACCAATACGGCGACATTTAGGTGAATTGGACCTCGTTTATGGTTTTCAAATTTTTTAATATTTGAGCCAGGTTGTAATAATATGCTATGAAATATAAAGCACCGTTGTTTGTTTCTTTAGAACGTTGTTGCGCTCCCAGCTTGCTTTTGAAAATAAGACCCACTTATTTGAGCGAAACGTTTAGCCATCCCTCGATTAAATTTTCTCCTTTAAAAGTTCTTAGCTCATTCTTCTTTCGTCTTAAAAGCATTTAGGCTTCTTACCACTGCTGTTACTTCCGGTTCTTCCTCCTCTTCATCATAATCCTCAGAGTCATAGTCGGCAACATCACTATCCTCGCCATCTCCTTCGTTCTCACCATCTTTGACGTCATTCTCGGTGTTTTCCTTAGTTACCACCAGAGGGAGAAGAAGCACTAAACAAATCAAGAGTAGCAAGAGCCTCATGATGTCACCTGGAAGTTGGCCAATAGGAGAAGAGCATCATGTCGCCATTACCCTGGAAATATAAGAAAACAAAATGTAAATAAAATATTTTCAAGGGAAAGTGGTGTGCATTCATTTGTATTCATTCGCAAAGAATGACAATTCGGCTAGGCGACAGCTGTAAAGGAAGGAAGCCATTCTCTCGTCCCCTAAAGACAACCCGCAAACCCCTTTTGTTTTGCCTCCCTTTCTGCTAAATAGCAATAAACTTTAACAGAATTTTATAAAAATTTGGACGTCTTCTCCATTACCAGCTTCAGATACGAAAGAACTTAACTGCTTGGTTTAGCTATTCCTTTTTTTTCGTGATAGAAAAATCCGTTTATTTATAGTAGTTTGAGTGAAAATGATAATATTTAACAAAAATTCGAAAACTGCGTGGTGTCATTTATGATTTGCAGTTCGAAAATTCGATCATAGTTGACCCCATTCATTTTCTAACGCTTTGGTAAATATTACTCCTTTCATGAAACAGCCTAATAAATAGGTGTAACATACTTTGTAACGCCAAGCTAAAGGGGTTGCAATTCTCTTAATGTGGTCCGTCCGTGAGAAATTCGCATGCGTGGCCGATTTTACAACAATGAGAAATCTGAGAGGTTGTATTTGCTATTTTACTACATTCTTTATTATTTTTTAGGTAAGTATCCTAAAACTTTTATTCTGTGATGTATTAGTGTAAATACTTTCCATTTTTACAGCATTTTGATTTCAGAAACTCCGATGGCAAGTAAATTATAAGTACGCGATCATAATTTAGAATGGGACTGATACGCAGCAGCTTGTCTGCTATAAACTAGCTATAGCATCTCACTTCTTCCAACCGTACGCTGGGCCCAAGCGGCAGTTGCGGCTACTAATACCTCTCACAATGCTTTGCCTTCGTGCTGCTTCGAAAGCAACAGCATTAGTAGAGGCATTAGTAGCCGCAACTACCGCTAGGGCCCAGCGTAGAACTGGAAAAAGTGAGGTGCTATAGCTAGTTAATTTTCTAATCTATTTTAAAACTTTACGCTTTAGCCATCTCTGCTTTAGGCTAAAGCTAATGAAAAGGCAACATAAAAGGTTTTACCAATTGACTCGTCTTGGAACAACAAGGTGTGGCTAACCCCTGAATTAGAAGTTAATGAATCTGCTACTACAAAAAAATAATAATAACATCCAGAATTGAATGCTTGTCATTCGCTCACCTCGAAAATGATATAAATTTGTTAATTCTCTCTACGGTACGATTGGCCATTGGCCATCAACCATCCAGGAAAAAAAAAAAAAAATATATATATATATAAGGCCTTATAGATGACCGAAATGGAAAACAACTTTAAGAAAATCCCGTGCCAAAAAAAATTAATGCGTAAAAGAAACAAGCGTTCATCGTCTTGCGAGAACGTCAATCCAAACTACGATGGTTTTCGAATGAACCAAGTTGTTTTGCGTTGTTTTTGTCTTCTTACTTGTTGACATGTAGGAAATGAAATGTCTTACTTGTTGACGTGTATGAATATGAACTCCAACTTGCCAGTGACACACACACACACACACAAAAAAAACCAATTGCAAACAAAATAAATAAAAATACACCAGTGATAACCACCAGTTATGGCATGTTTACTACTTTCACATTTTTTTTAATCGAAGAAGGAAGTAAAGGTGGTCGGCGTAAACAAAATGCTGAGCACAAGCAGGGAGGAGAAAGAAGGTTTTCCTGCAGGCTATCCCGTCTTTTTTTTTTTTTATGTGCACCCTCGTGTTAGCGAAGTTCTATATTATGCTGTAATCTGACCAGAAATATGGGGGAGAGCGGAGCCAAAATGGGCTTAGTCTGGACGAAACTCACAAAAAGTGGAATAAAAAGAGAGAAATAGCAGGAAAAAAAGAGAAAGCTTTTCAAGTTTCGTAAAAAAAAGGATGTAGTCGGCAATTTCTACTTCGCTCTCCTACCACCGACCTCCTACGCTTTTCTCTCGTCTTTGAAGTGCTGTAGTTATAGTTTTTACCAAATTTCCGTGCGGTTAACTGTTCGTCATTTTCAAAGCCTGTCTCGAACCTTTCAAAGCCTTTACAAACCTTTCCGAGTTTGGTTTCATTCTAGAACATGGCACGCCTAATTAACTAATTATGTTACACTCGTGGGATAAACTTAGGTAAATTAGGTTACCACCATCCGCTACGTCATGATCTGTCGATAACTAGCAACACTCAACATTGGTCCTCAATACGTAGTACTTCATTCGATACATCATGAGACACATCATAGGAACGAATTGTCCGATACAAGAGTTAAACTTTCTCACGTCATAACCACTAACGTCACAAGACAGACAAGGGCCGAATGTCGCAAGGAGCCAACGTCACAAGAGCTAAAAAAGTTATACAGGCGAACGTCAAACCCCCGTCACATAAGCTAAACGACAGAGCACCTAAATTACACAGGCGCTAAACGACATAAAAGCAGAGATAAACGGGAAGGCGTCATAGCTGTAAACGTGACAACAGCTAAACGTCACAACCGTTAGGTGTTGCTGTATCCTGATGCATGCTACACTGTGTTAGTTGGTTTAGATACATTTTAATGCAGAGTTGCTGACGGCGTAAAAATGGCTAATAACTGTCTTAAAATCTAAACAACACTGCAGCAAGAACACGTAGAGCTAACCGACATTAGGAAGATAAATATAAAACTAACTTGAAGTTACTTAGGGTGAATGAGGGCTTGGCGTAGGCGGTAAAGAGGAGGGGGAGGAGAGAGGATGTGGGAGATAAAAGATTAAAGATAAAAGATAAAAGAGAGAAACCGTCCCTATTATGGCGATATTTAGTAAATACCAATATCAGCAATTATAGCGGTGGTTCCCCCTCCCATGCAAACAGGGTGAAAAGTTGACTTAAGCTAACTCTTACCACATATGCATTATGCATTATGTGGCATTCCGTCAAACCATGTATTCACCGGCGGCCAGGCGTCATTTTGTAAATTAATTAGGGCCCTGACCTAATAGGGAACAGAGGCCAGTCGTGATTTTAAGGGGTGTACAAAACTCGAAATTTCGAGTCGAGTTCGAGTTTGCTTCGTTGGTTGAGCTCGACTCGATTTGAAAATTTCAAGTTGGAATTTTTCAAGTTTCTACTGTCATAGGTACTGGTTTTTTTTTAAATCGTTATTTTTCTTAGGTCAATTGCAGCAAAACGTATCATCTTTACCTAAAGTCTCTAGAATTAAAGCTTTCAAAATGTGGAATGTGTTGTGTAGTAAAATAGTTATTTAAGAAAAACACACAAATCGCTGTAAATTATACAAAGGAAATAGGAAACAAGGCAAGCAGAGAAAATCATACACTAGCAGAAAAAAAAAGCTTAATTCATTAATATGCCGACTGCTTCACCGGCAGGATTGAACTTATTTGCCAGTGGAGGAGTACGTGTATTGATAAAGTCTTTACGTAAGTGATCTGAGATTGGATTGGGTTGCCAGTTCGAATCCGGGTCATGCCACTCCGACGAAACGCAAGTGCATAAAAGCGGCTTACGTTATTATTGTGTACGATTCTCGCTGTTTGGGTTGGTTTTCTCTTGACTTAAATTGCAATGCAAATACAATAAATTGCAATGTACACACACAAAATCAAATCCTGTAATCAGCAAAACATTGTTTACACCACTCTTTCCTAACATGCATAAATAAATTCGTATCGCGTGTTGTAGTGTGTATCGCAATGTGGCTTTTCGGTCACCGGCGGACTGGTGTCATTTTGTAAATTAATTAGGGCGCTGCACTGTTCTAATAGGGAACAGAGACCAGTCGTGATTTTTAGAGGAGTACGAAACTCGAAATTTCTAGTCCAGTTCGGGTTTGACTTCATTGAGATCGAATGGTTCTGAAAAATAAACTCGAATTTTTCAAATTTATACTTTCGTGATGCAGGAAAAACTTAATTTAGCATATGGTAATTATCAGAACCTACCAGTGGTGTAGTGGCAAAAAAAAAAGTGGAGGAGCTGTAGGTGGCGACTGGCGACCCTGGCCAGGGATAATGGGGGGACGGGCGGAGGGGGGGTTAAGCTCCTAAATTCCTAAATAGAAATGCTTGATTTTAACGTAGCAAGTGGAACCAAATAAACCTGCGCGACGAACGGGTAGTTTGATTATTTTGTGTACAGCGACACACATTTCTGACTAATCAGTCAGCTAGGCAGGCAGCTTATATGATGCGCAACAATAGAGTAGCCAGAGAGCACGTCATCTTGAATTGCTGAATACTGATAGTGGTTCCAACAACACAGACGATGCGGGCGTAGCGCTGAAAAAAAATACGAACACGCCTCACTAGCGCGCGCGGTCCACCAGAAAAGAAGTGACGGAGCCGCGCTCCCTCTGGAAAAAAAAGTGAGGGAGCGCCGATCCCCTGTGCGCTCCTGCACGACAACACTGGAACCTACAGCATCATCTTCGAAACTCGAACTTGACTCGAAACTCGTTACTCTACCCCCAAACTCAACTCGAACTCGACTCGACGTGAAAACGTTGAGCTCACAGAGCCCTAGTGATTTTACGACCTCCCGACCTGACCAGTTCACTTCTTCTTATGGTAATGTTGAAAAATTTGTTTTTTCCTTGGTGGTAAAGAAAAATGGGAATGACGGGGAGGTGGTTCACTTCTTGTGGCGCTACTAAAACGAAAAGAAAAAAAAAACCACATGAGCAAGCTACTGTTGAGCAGCGCGCTGCTTCGAAAGCGATGCGCCCAGCCAGAGCCCCCTAAGAAAGAAAGGCCGAGTCAACCGTAGCTCCCGTAATGCTGGAAAACGCGCACAGTAAGTCGCTACAGTTCGCCGCAGGAGGGCGCTCCTGGCATGTGCCACTTCAGCGCTAAGTTAGCATTCGCGGCTGCTAGTTTTTTCGACTTTTAGCGACTAGAAACAGGCAGTAGCTACCTAAATCAAGTTGATATTTTAAGTAAAAGCATAAATTAAATACGAACAAAGAAAAACGTAAAGTAATAATTTTAAAAAATAAGAATTACTCTGAACAACAACTCGTACCGTCGCTCGTACTTCATTATTAGTCCTGCACTGATTTATAATGATTGCTTTAAATTGTTAGAAATCAAGCTATGTCAGTGACTTTAAATAATTCGACAGTTTCATAATTTTGTGCACAAAATTTACTTTAATACCCAGAATAATACGAGAATTAAGCAGACAGATACACCCAAAACTACATTTCATTTGAAAAAAAAAATTTAGGGCAAAACGGAAACATATTTTATTGTACACCTGAAAGTTGGATTAAAAAATATTAAAAATAAAAGTAGGCATAAATTGCCAACTCACTTTGTAGGTCTAATGCCCAAGAACGTTTTTTTTTTCGAGAGGACCATGTCTTTTTAACTTATTTTCGACAGTTCCATTCCTACTGGTTTTCTATTTCAGTTTTGTCTGTTTTTTTCATCTGATTGTTGTCATTTACTGCTCAAGTTGTGCATAATAATGGATAAATATTCGTCCCATCAGACTGAGAGAAACGAATGTATATGTTAGTTTTTTTCCCCTCACAGTCTGATACTTATTAGGACTCAGTGTGACGTTCGACAGTTCCGTGATTCAAAAATAGTTTAAACAATAACTTTTTCTGTGTTCAAACTTTTTTTTTTTTCAGTCGAAAGTTAAAAAAAAAGTTGTGAAAATAGCGACAATGTCCCAAAAAGCGAATCTGAATCCGATAAAGTGGCTCCCATTTTTTGTTTTTTTTTTCCACCCAATTTCTAAGTTAAAAAAAAAAAGAAAATTGGATTTTGGATCTAGACACACGGTCACTATTTTCACTTTTTTTTAAACTTTGGGCTGAGATCACTCTGTTCATTTTGTTTATTGCTGTTTGACAAATTTTTTTTTCGTCGATTATCAAATTGGGGTATGGAATTTTTCAACGTAAATCCAAATTATAAATATTAGCCATTTTTGTATAGCCTATTAATTAACTACAACGTCATTTATTATTTTAATTTCCTTCTGTGTTCTCTAATAGTCCCAAAGGACAACGTCATCCTTGAAAAATTAAACTAATACGAAAATACCGACAAGTTTCCTTTGTATTTACCAGTCAGGTGGCTGATCCAACCTTTTAGGCTAATGTTTTCCAGCCATCGGTTCGTAAAATCTGAGGATCATTCATGGTAATTCACACCCTTTCAAGTTAATACTAGCGGAAGCCCGTGCTACGCACGGGTGGTGTTTGATGCACCGTTAAAAACATTGGGACGATTTCCTTCCTCATGTGTTTGTTACGGAATGCGTGTATCCCGTCTATGTGTTTTTGCGTACCCTGGCTAGCAAACGGTGTTTTTCGTTTGCTTCACTCCCTTATTCAGCGTATCCCTTGTTCCGGAGTCCATACGCTTACATTACATATGATTCTTTCCTGAAAAAATGGTTGGAATACGCCTTTGTACACTTGAAATAAATAAATAGGCGTTGGAGACATTGTAAGGGAAGATTAAACCAACGAAGCGTCAACAATCAGCAATAGGGCGAGCGGGCTCATTCTTCCCACGGTAGCAAAGAAAAAGGGCGAGCGACCGACAATGAAAACGGATATGTGCTCTATCAATTACTTGCGGCCGTCTTGTGGCGGCCGTCTTGTGGCCGTCTCGTTGCCGTCCATCATACGCGACAACTCGATTTTATTAATAAAGATTCTTGCCGTGGAATTACAGAAAGGCACACAACAATTCACCATTTTTATTTTAAACAGCCTGAATGCACGCGACAGTAGTCTTGGCCATGCTTTCTTCACAGAAAGCGGCACATGCCTTAGCTGCCATCTAGCGGCCGTTTCGACGGATTGCGCAATGTTTTCTGTGCGCGGTTTTGCAGGCACTGACTCGGCCTTTCTTTCTTAGGGGGCTCTGGCCCAGCAAGTTACTGGCACGACTGTACTGCGAATGCTTGATCCTGCGTAGCGCTAACTAGTTCATGATGCCCCACCGTTCGCTTTCCCGCGTTGTCAATGACGCTTTTCCCGCCAACAAACCCGCTAAGTGACCTTGAACTCTGTCGCTTCGAAAGTTCCCCTCTTTAGAAGTTTATGAACAGCGCGGCAAAGCCTGCGTCTAATCTAAATAAATAATGGGAAAGCACGGGGGATAGAATCTATTATAATATGTTATAATCTATTAACGTTTTCCAGCTCTTTATTGATTATTTGTTTGTTTCATTGTCAGCTGTTTTGTTATCATTCTTCTGCTACTGCGAACCGGAAAATAATTGGATTACCCGGATTCCATTACGTAATGATGAGTCATCACTAAGCAAGTTTCATGTACGTCCCGGAAGAAGATTTCGTTCAGAGCCCGGATAGCTCAGTCGGTAGATCATTAGGCTTTTAACCTAAGGGTCCAGGGTTCGAGTCCCTGTTCGGGCGGTTATTTTTTTCTGTTAAAATTCTTTAATTCTGAGAGTTGTAATGTTTCACTTTTGCAAATTACTCTTTATTCAAACTGTTTCACTTTTTTTCCATTTTCCGTTTATTAATTATTTTATATTGACACACGGGAAAAAGTCAATATAAAATAATTACTGCAATTGTTTTGAAACAGAAAGTGACCAGCTAAAAAAGGAGCCGTGCAGATCAGGTATATAAAAAAAGATTTATATACAGATTAATCTGATAAATCAGTAAAAGTGTACTTTTATTATGTATGTAGGTACACAATTTATTACGTATGTAGCAGCTGCAACGTTACAGAGCTCAAACAACAAAGCCAATGAAAAAGAAGCCGAAAAACAATTATATTTGTTGCTTTTTTTTCGTGGTGTTAGGTAAGTTGTCTTGACTGGAAT
>JAHWFP010262760.1:7029-29926 GCA_023313725.1 Lithobius niger
GGGGGGGGGGGGGAGAGGGCTAGGGCAGAGAACTTTTTTGGCTCTTTTTTTTTGCTTTTTGTTCACTCCACCGACTGGGGTGCATTTTCCCTACCGACAGTGACTTTTATTTGGTGTTCCTGCCCCCCCCCCCCAACCCCTCCAATTTTGGTCATGAAGCTGCTGATATTAAGTGTAAGGTTTAGATGGGAGGGGGGGGGGGCAATTTTTGTGTTAGTATAGGTTGTTATCGTATCCAAATTACGTGAAGTTAGTGGGAAGCTCTGGGTTTTTAGTCCCAGTCGGGGTAGTTTATAAATTACTCAGAATAGTGTATCTTGTATCATAACAGAGCCAGGCTTTACACAGTCTGTTTGCTTCGTTTACCCTTTACCTGGTGATTTTTTCATTTTTTTCATTTACATCAGGTCAATTTAGAACCTTACCGTTATGTACGTAGCAAGTAATAAGTAATAGTAACCCACTTTCCTCTCCCCCCCCCCCTTATGTTTGTACGAAACTAATCACGTTATTAGTGACTCAACAAAACTTACTTTTGAGAAAGTTACAATCGGTTGGCTACTGTGTTGGGCTTTTTCCAAAGTTTGGTGTTGATCACTTACTGAAGTTTGCTTTAGCGTTTCTTTTACTTCTCTCCCCCAAAACTCCCTTCTCCCGGTCAAGCTCAGCGTCCTTCATAGAGTGGGGGAAAATAGAAGTTGCATTCAGTCTATGCATGGACTTGTATATACTATCACACTACGTGAAACTGCTAGCGCGACAGATGCTACTCATCAAAGCTCGGCAGGAAAGCCACGCGCGAGTTACAAGGCCACTTCAAAAGTTTGACGAAGCAGACGTGTGTGTTTGGACATATAGTATTTTAAAACTTTTGTGTGCCGGAAAGTGGTACGGCAAATGCCGCACCAGCCGTACCGCTTCCTACGGCCATGAGTAAGGTCCTTCAAATTCTTTTCCTTTCTTTCCTTCTCACACTATGCACGCTCTTTTCATGCAAATAGATGAGGTTTTCTTCATCTTCACTGGAGTATAATACAAGGAAACTGGTGTAAACCTATATATATATTTTCACAGGATTTAAATTTTATTAAAGAAAAAATGGTATCTCTTCAAACCATTACGTTCCATAGGCTTTGCTGGTTTTAATAATTTTAGGATACAGTATGAGGTTACGGATAGGACATCTGGTGAAACTTTAAAAATATAGCTAGTATAAGTGTTTAATATGAATGCTTGTATTTTTTAACTAATGGATACATAACAAAAATTTGTTGCAGGAAGGAAATCGGTTTAAAGGCTACTTTAACGAGTTTCAATTCTTTAAAACAAACATCTTGAAGATTAACATGCTTGTGAAGAATAATGAGATATCTTTTGAACCTACTTTGGACGATATTGTCAAACTCGTGCAACAGTCATTTGTAGAAGTAATAACTAGCAATGAAGGTCTTCCTAGGGTAAGTTGTGGTATTGGAATCCGGAAAACTTAAAATCCTTTAACAGAAATATATATCAGGCCCTTAATGCTGATTCAGAGCCACTGTTCTCATTCTTTATATATGTGCAGTGTCCCTTGGTCATCTGGAGGTACAGTAAATGAGCCATTGGGCTTCATCATTAGCAGAATATATCTGTCGTGTTGTTATCATATCCATTGGTACAGGTGTCATGGTTCTTAGCTTCATTTCACCTTTTTGATACTCTCATGTGGCAAGTCACGTGCTACTTCCGGTTTAGAGAAAGACGAGTTGGATAATAGTAGTGTTTTGCACGAGACAAGACGTGTCTGTCTCATTCTGGTCTCAAGTTACGAGACACTGCCGAGACCAACACCAACGAGGTAAAATATGAGAGATACCAAGACTAGTAGTGGACGAGACAAGACTGAAGATTGAGGTCTCTTTTGGTCTCGACCCAGTTTTTCCTGCCCCGAATAAAAAAGCTGTAATTATTATTATTATTATTATTATTATTATTATTATTTATTCAGTCAACAAATCATTTGTTTATGCTTTATGAAAATGATACGCGTACGTTGTTATCACATTCACCCAACTCTGACGGGTTACTTTTTTTATCATTAACAATTTGTTGTTTCCTTCTTGATTTCCTGTGAGCTCAACTTCTGTGATGACTCAACTTCTGTGATGACTATGGTGTGTTGTTCACATGGCTTACTATCTGGTAACTAGCTGACTCATCCCATGAAATCGAAACTAAAACCACAATTATATTATACGTTGCAGTCTCGGTGAAACTTGTCTCGTCTCGTCTAGATGGGATAGAGACGAATGTTAGGTATTGAGTAATGAGGTGAGACAAGTCCACCATGGTCAACGTCAAGACGAGACTGAGATTGAATGAAGGCTAGTCTCATCTCGTGCAAAACATGATGGAAGGAGGGGACATGAACCCTGTACTGTTACTGCTTTTCTGCATTCATTACCAGAAGATCTCAATGAGTTGTTATTGGCCACACTTCATCTAAAAATGCAACAGTAGTTAGTGGAGTTCCACAGGCTTCCGTCCTCGGCCCCTTGCTCTTCGTACTTTTCATCAATGACCTTGCTGCAGGCAACAGATCTGTAAATCAGGAGAAATTTGCCGACGATTTAAAACTCCACTCGGCAATCATTAACCAACGTGATCATTGTTCTTTTCAACGAGAAATTTCCACTGTAAATTATTGGGCCGAAATTTGGCAACTTCCTCTTTCCAGTTAGAAATGCTTACACTTTCAGGTCGGGAAGGGCTCTGGTGACACTACTTATTGTGTTGGCAATACAAAGCTCCATATGACATCTTCCATTAAGGATCTAGGCGTCTGATTCCGGCCAGACTTAAAATCTTCCACGAATCGTAATTACATTGCGATGTTGGCTAATCGCAGGTCCGCTCTTCTTCAATGATGCTTTACTTCTGGCAACTTATATCCTAAACTCTGGACCTTTAAGGTGTATGTGCGCCCTGTCCTCCAATACACGAGTCAAATCTGGGCACCAACTTTACTTAAAGACATTGACCATTTCAAATCTGTCCAGAGAAACATTACAAAAACTCTACCAGGTATAAGATTTTTCCTATGATCAGCGGCTGAAAATTCTTCAGTTGGATTCTCTGGAACTCTCCAGACTAAAGTTAGATCTTGTCTTGCGTTAAAAATTGTCCACAATCTTCCCCAATAATCATACCTCTTTTTGAGGTTAGTAATGTATCAAAAACTAGAGGTCACAGAGTTAGCTAGTAACCCCAAAATTTAAATTAAACTGCAGGAAATCTTTTTTTGTGTTTGTATTGTTGCTGTCTGGAACTTGCTGAGCAACGACATTGTCTCCGCTCTGTTGGTGAATATTTTCAATAGGAGTTTGAACGTGTGGTGCTTAAAACGACACCTTTTGCGTCCCAATCTATGTGCATAAGTGGGAGTGGGTTGTATTTTTATACTTGACTATAGTCAATTTTAGCTTCAGCTGACAAATGTACGAATTGTACCATTTTCAATCCTACATTTTTGTGGCACTACTATCCTGTGTAAAGCCTCGTTTATGGACACGGGAAGCAACAACGCGACGCGAAAGAAAATACGACCAACGCGCGCGTGAATGTTGCTTGTGCATAAACGCTTGTAAAGCTAGGGACGTGCAAATTCGTTAGATGCCGCTACATGCAAAGAGAAAACTAGCTAGCTGTACGCAAAATCAGAAACCAGAAATTTATTAGTATTGGTGGTTCTTTTACCTACACCGAAAATCCGTAAGTGATGTAATTAAAACCGAACTATGAACCAAATCCGTTAAAAAAAAATTACAAGTTTTCTAAGTTTTGATTAGTTTATATTTGTTACGTGTATTTGCGTTGTGCTAATCAGTAGTACACATCGACACATAATTACTATGCTGAAAGAATTGCTTTAATTTCCCAGACAGTAGAAGCATTTCTCCAACCATTTCTATGGATTCTGTCGCATTGCAATACTTTTATCTTTCCTGGCTTTGTTTTAAACTTCTCCAATAGCTTCGTTAACAAGTCCGTAAGATTTGACCGCTACCCTTCCGACCGCTAATTGGCTCTTTCGTCATGATGTCACGCTCGCACGCGTTGCCCTCTCCAAGTGAAGTGAAGGCGATAGATTTGAGTCTATTGCGTTCGCTTGGCTTTTCTGCGCGCGCGAACAGGCTCGTGAGGGTTTGCTTGGTTGCTTCGCACGCGCATAAACAACACTTCGCTTGTGCATAAACCAGGCTTTATTCTCGATAAGTTATTAGCGGTCATTAACATGACCCTTTCTTGCCGTTTTGCTTTTTCTTGGTAAATAAATGTATTATTATTAAATAAAAAATGAAAACTTTTTGTTTTGTGAAACTGCTAATTTTTAAGCGAAGAAATCTGCATTATCTTGTGAATTTTTCATTATTTATTTGTGGATTTAAAATTTTAAATTTTATGTCTTGTATCTACTGCCCTTTAACAAAATGCATGTTGGTATGGGTAGTGTTATTCGTGCAGTCCGAAAAATGCACCCTTACTCTGAAAATCGTTAATGACTGCAATTCAGCTATGTCCTTTTTGTAAAATTATGACTGTTCTCATTATAGGTAGAAAAAGAATTGTTTCCAGAAACGGTGAAAGATCCATCTATGATTCTGCATAGTGTAAAGTTACACGAAGAACAAGTTCAAGATTTCATAAAAGAGGCTGTGAAAATTGTTAAAGCCAACCTTGTGGGGCCAGTCAAGTAAGTTTCCATTTGTTTATTAAACATTTAAGCAAATGTTATTTACATTTGCTTTGACTTTTGCCAAAAGCGTATTAGTCCTGACTTCAAATAAGCATTAAAATACTTGCATGGATTACCAAGTGTTGTTCAGATTGATTAGAAATTGAATTACATTTGTCAAGATTTGTCAACCATTTACACAGTATTTTTTATTTGGAAAATTTAACCGAGTTCCAGTCTGCGTAAGTCCAGAATTTACTGCATTGTGTCATTAATTATATCGTATGTAAACTACTAACTTAATAATGCGTAAAGTGAAGACCAAGACGTTAAGTCGAATCTACAATCATGTCAATTTGTGTACCATTTTACCGGTAACAATGACATCCTGTATTAGTGCTTCTATTACGGAGCCCCCCCCCCCCATGGGTTGGGAAGGGGGGAGGTACACAAAACAATTATTTACGGATAGCACAAGGCGGTGTCAGATAGTAGGCTGACACCAGTTACCATCCGGTAAACACTACTGATAAACAGTTAACTTACGTAGTAGACGGATCAAATTATGAAGTAGTAGAACCCTTTTTGTATTTATTCAGGCATCATACAAAAATGTGTTTATCGGCACACAAAACACAGTTCTTTATTTATTAAGAGCATAAAACGTCAATCATGTAGCATCCTGTAATACACAAGTGTGTGATTGCATACGGATTTCCAGTAGTCGACTGGCCTACGACGTGCAGATAGATCAGTGTTCTGTTGGACACACGCAGCCTCCTTTCCGCTATCCAGATAGAAAGTGAGATGACAAGTTTTCTTCAGCTTACTGTTTATGCAAATGTATCAGATCCATGGGCATAAACGCCGGCATGTAGGAATACTAGTCTGCACTCTGTGACTGTCATCCAGAGTGGTGATAGGAGTACATAAGGTGACCACATACTTGGGTTGGAACCTTGCGTTGCTCGACCTTGAGGCAAAACAGTGTCTACCAGTCTTAGCAGC
Source organism: Lithobius niger (assembly GCA_023313725.1). Taxonomy (NCBI): domain Eukaryota; kingdom Metazoa; phylum Arthropoda; class Chilopoda; order Lithobiomorpha; family Lithobiidae; genus Lithobius; species Lithobius niger. The sequence goes on from JAHWFP010262760.1 coordinate 12,755, forward strand.
ATTACTTACAAAACTACTATATTTTCAAAAAAACTGTAAAAACTTGGTGTAAACTTTTGCACTTTGCTTCCACCCAACTCCAGGAAATTGTGGCTTTGCAAAAATATCAATAATTATGCTTATTACTAAAATGGGAGAGTGCCCCAAAAAAGTTTGCCAGTTTGAAAGATGTCCGGTAGAACGCCTTAAAAGAGCTTCATTAGAGATGGCTAGACACTTATAGCAGTTGATAAATTGGTATGTACTTTTGCGACCACAAAGAATAATTCTGCGTCAGTAAATTAACCAAAGCAAACACCATTGTTTTTAAAAACTCCAATCAAAATCTGTTGGGCCATGTGCCTCTAGATTGAACCGGAAGTTTTTCTTTTGCAATACCAAGATGAACATTGAGATTTAAACTTGCAGTGATGCAGTTTTAATACGTAAGAATGTCTCGGAGGACAGTCCTTTGTTGGTACTCAAGCCTACAACAAATGTTTATTATGAAGCTGGTTGCAAATGGTGGTTGCTATCAACACATTCCTTAACTTAGACCAAAACCGTTGAAAATAAAAAAAACGAACAGATTTTTTTTTACTTAACTAACGAGTGGCAATTTAAATGTAGCTGACCAACACAAAACCTAGTCACACGCTGGTGTATTGCTGCCAAGCTGACGAGATAAAATCGATCGAGAATTATTTGGTAGTCAATCAACTCAGCAGAACTGCTCGAGCGGTAGTGGGTTAAAGCCCATAATTTTGGGGTAGACGTACAGGTAGAGAGATATCTTCTAAAAGATCTTGTGGTGAATATAGAATTTGAAGCAAAGCCGTCTGTATTGTATGTGTGGAGGGGGGAAGGTAGGCGGGCGGAAAGTGCCGTAGCACTTCAGCAAGAAATCGGTGTTACAACCAACGTGCAAACAGATTTGGTTGTACTCTCTTCAGTAGGTGCTGCTGTGAGTCCACTTTTCTAAAATGATTTGTTGTTAAATTAGTAAATCTACAAATATCTACGAATATAGTACAAGAATTAGTCTGATTTTATTATTATTATTTTTTAATCTGAGAACACGGAAGAGGGAGGATTACTTCACGAGTATACCCTTGAACCGTAAATGCATGAACACTAAATTTCGTGCTTTTCCTCTAATGTGTTCTGAACCTGTAGTCAACACCACAACTGATCTGTTAGCTTCAGCCATCGTTCAAAGCACAACTCTGGGCATTCTGCGGAAGACTTTAATTTTTGCAATCCACAATGTTTTCATTATTTAAAACTAGTATTAACAGAGGTAAAATTCTTTTACTTGGCTGGTAAGCCATTACATCATTGATTTACAAGCCTGATAGTTTACTCCGTCGTACTAACGAATCCAGAACAATGGTATTTTAGACAGTACTGTAACCAACGGGATGTAAACCAAATTTTGAGGGACTTTATTTAAGACTGGTGCAAACAATGTGATTATTTCTAGTTTTTTTAACGGAAATCCGTATTGAGGATTATAATACTGTCTATGAATTTGTTTTTAAAAGAACAGCGCAGTGTATAAAGTTCAGTCACTGATCTTCACCATTAAAAAAAATAGCTAATAAATATTTTTAAAACAGTAAAATATATAGCCTACAGTTATCACCCCCTCCATAAATAGTCAGACGATACATTTTTAATGCGTCTGTCATCGTTCATTACACCTATTTTTAAAATAAATGTCTATGCACCTTTAATTTATTGTGTGATTAATAATCGCTTTGCTCCATTCTGTCGACAGTGTAACTGATGACGCCCTATTATAAAATAGGAGATAAAAAAACAGTGGGAAAAAATGGAATTCGGTATACCACAAGGTTCAGTCCTAGGGCCTTTGCTCTATCTGATATATACCAACACCAACACCATCCGTGTGTAGCATGAGCTTCAACTAGTCGTATATATAAGTGCTCACACGTCACTGCCGAAATTTGAATACAGTCATGGAATATTATGCGTATAATTCTTGTCCAGTATGCTGTCTTCTCTTGATAATAACAAAGCCAGTCATGGAATATTATGCACATAATTCTTGTCCAGTATGCTATCTTCTCTTGATAATAACAAAGCCGGTCTCTGGTATATGGAAATGGGAAAAAAAACAACTGTGTCGATGATAACAAGGTTTGTTCCTGAGAACAGAAGCTATATTGATTTTCTCATCTCGAAAAACTAAATTGAGAAAAGTTAAAGATGTCGAGTATGAGATTCTACTTGATGATGATTTTGTTGCAGCTACCTTTATGAATATAACCAACATATGATTTTATTGAATGGAGAAGCTGATGCAGACATCACATCCTTTTTGAAGGAAGAAAAAGAGGAATTAACACTTATGAACATAGGAATGGTAAGATATTGCTCCTGCCTCTCCCTCCCTAAAACTAGGCGTAAATAAATTGTTTTAAAAATGGAATCATCATTTGAGGAGTTGCTGTAGTCTCTCATGGCACAAGCAGTGTGTGTTTGCACTTTTCTCAGTGTCATTTTTTTTTAAATAAGAAAAATCTGCAGTAAGACCTAAAACATAGTTTCGTTGCTGTAACCCAAACTTTTTTTATTCTTTTGGCTCGATATCGTCAGGCACGAGATAACCCTCTTACTTATCAACGATCACATTATTTTGGTTTTATCCCTTTGCTAGCCAGCAATCATGGTACTGCTGTGTTGGAGCTAAGAAACGGATACTGGACTTGAAAAATCTTCATAAAACCAAGTCTGTCTTTTGAAAAAGTACTTGCAGTCAAAATGTACCTCCTGACCGACCCTATTTTTTATTGGAATGCTACGGCAACCAAACCTTTTTTCTTAAGTCTAACCTGCATTTTTGTGAGTTATCTGCAAAACTTGTGGTTTGTTAATATTGTTAGGAGATTTTGTTTGCTAAAGGAATGCTGCCTGGCTAGTGAGGTTCAGTCAAGTGCTATGAAAAATTGTGAGCTGGTAGCCTTAGTGTTGCCGTTGAGAGATACGAGACAATATTCAATAAAATTTTCTCGTCTTGCCTTGCGAATTTTAAATTCTCATCTCAGTCTCGACTGGAGAAAATCTCATCTCTTCATTGCTCAACTTTCTTGACCCTCCTTGACTTTTTTTCCCTTGCAATGAAAGACTGGGAATACCCACGACAAATTTTTAAGCGTTTTGTTTCGTATCTGGCTTTCATGATTCATAAGCACAGAAATATATTAAACTCAAAACTAGCTAGAAGTTTACTTTGTTGTACTCATTTAGTTCATGTGAAATACCATCTTTGATCTTTGAAAAATTCCTGAAAAATTCTAGCGCAATTGCTGCAGTTCGGTATTGGTGATTACACTTAATACTTTCCATTCAGCCATTATAGAGGTATTGGTGAAAGTAAAAAAAATACAAATGTTGCAATACAAATTAAAATCTTACCAATTTACCGCGAGTAATAATATTGTATCTCCATCTCTGTTATGTGAATCGCTTAGGTAATATAAGTTTACAAGGGGGAAAATAAAAACAATTTAAATAGGCCTATACAATATCATATTACTAAAGATATCAGCTTTACTTCACCAAAACCGTGAAGTAAAATCCACGATACAGTCGATATACCAGTATTTGAAATTCTTTCCTCGTCTCATCGCTATATCGCCTTCAAACATTTCGATCTTGACTCGGCTTTCAAACAGAGTCGATATGTTGGTCGAGAAAGAGTCTAGATTTTATCGTCGCTCAATGGCAACACTAGGCACCATAAACCAGATAGCAGACTAACTTGAGAGAGTGCAGTATAGTCAAACGAGGGGTGAGAAGCTCCAATTTGGGATGTTTTTCTAAATAGTCTTAATATTATTGACGAATCCGAATCTGTAATGCGCTACAATTTAGGCAGATACTCCAATTGTGGCTTATACTGTCAACTCTCCGGTTAGCCTGTTGTCACTATTACATGACAAGTAAAATCACCCTCATTCTTACGGGCTTCTAGTTCAAAACATAACTCATTTTACATTTTAAGGGAAGCTTAAATGCTTGACTCACTTAAAGGGCAATTACATCCATTTTGACATGCATGTTTTTGGATCACTTACACAATAACTAAACACAAGAATTGTGGTAAGAATACGTTGCGTACGTCCGATACAACAATTTAATTACTGCATCACCAAAACACGATACAGAGAAAGCCATTGTTTTGCTGGAACGCGCAGAAATGAATGCCGACAGATGGTACTCGCAACCTATTGACATAGCTCTGTTTGCTGTGAGTAGCTAGAGTGTCGAACGCCATTTATCTTCCCATGCATGAACGTGGGCTTCTGATATTTACAATGCTGTCTCAGTGTTGCCACACAAAACACAACACAATACTGTCAGCAATTATCAAAAAAATTGGAGCGAGTTTTTGGTGTTCAAAGACCATACATTTTTGGTGGTTTGATTAAAAAGCAGCGCAATTCGTAGTGCCGACCCACAACAGTAAATGCTTTACGAGTACAAAATCTTTGTCATCCAAAGCTTAGTATTTTGCCCAAGTTTCTTTCTATGACAATATTTTGATGATGAAATTGAATCCCAAAAATATTTTAAACACTTTTGGCTCTGCAGTGGTGCCTACCCCTTTCCTCCTCCGGTCCAGTGAGGAGTTCCCCCTCTCCACCTCTAATATCAAATGGGGGGGGGGGGGGGGGGGGGGGAGGGTAGTCCCATATTTCCTACTTGACTGGTGGTTGGAATGTGACTGCACCCCCCCCCCCCCCTTGCCAAACACGCACACACTTTCAGCCATGTTATTTTCATATGCTTCATTTGTGTCCCCCTCATAACAGCCGGTTACTACAGCAGCAGCATGTACTGAGCGGTGAGAGGGCTCAGCCTGGTTGCTGGAGGTTTGAGGATCTGGTCGATCCCCTGGAAAGGGGACCTTAGCAAAGTCCCCACCAGGACTGCCGGCCAGGGTAGCGTGAGAGGCTACTATGCTCCTTCAGAGGCTATGGGATGTATTCTGGCTGGCTAATTCTAGACAATCTTTCGGCCCCGACGATGATCGGAGGTTTCCCAGATCGAATCCCCAGGCTGGCATCTCCCTTTACCAGATTTCTTCTACTCTAAAAAAAAATCTGGTAATGTTCAAAATTGAGCCGGTTCAGCCATACAAGCATTAATTGCTTCGGCTGACATAAGGCTCGAATAAATAAAAAATAAAAAATGTTCTGTTTCGTTTTCAATAACTACACAGCTGTGTATAAAATTATAAGCGAAAATGTATTTATTTTTTGTATTTTGCTAGATTGATGTGATGTGTTGTGTTGACTGTTGATGGGTTATGTTATGTTGTGGTGACTGGTGATGTGTTGTTGTAATATAATAAATGTATCGATTTTTTCCATCTCCTAAAATGCCAGTGAGGAGTTGCTCCTCACTGACCACCCCCTCCCCCTCTGGGCACCACTGTGGCTCTGCACAAAAGGTTAAAAAAGTTTCTTAACACTCATACTGACACTTACCCAAGTGTTTTGAAGCTGGCAACTTTGTCTTAGAAAGGTCATTGTCACACACAATAACAGTTCTTTAGAGCACTTAAGAACACTTGCTTCTCTGTGACTCTTGAACGTTGGCATTTGTATCTTTTACATTTTACATCTTTTGGTCTTCTTATATCTGCGTTTTTTCTGCTGGATTGGCAGCTCTTCTGCCCGCAATGACAATAGCCAGGTAACAAATGACTGCTGGCCGTTGGCTGGACTTCCATGACGATAACACTGGCTGATGTTAAAGGTGCCTTTTGAAGAAGTGTGTCACCGAATCACACCGTTTGGCTCTAGTTGTCACGGTGCAGCCTTTGCGTGGCTTCTCTGGGCAATTCCGTAATTGTTGGTTTGGGCAGCAATGACGGTGACACACTACTATGCTGCCAGTCGACTACCGCAACCACCACTGATTTTTAACTAACTGTTGCATGAAAGAAGATTCAACAGTGTTGAAGAATAATCTTTCATTTTTTGAACGATGGATCAGGATTGCTTCGGTAGCTTCGGTCATGTAGAATCACAAACAGTTCAAATTACTGCAGAGAACATGTCGGAGATGCACATGAAGTTTTGCCAATTTTAGAAAGAATGCAATTGTTGTATAACAACTAAATAATCAAATCCAAGCCGGAGTAACAGCTTTTAAAGCTACACAAATTTCTCTACTCATTTTGTGTGCATTACGATGTTTCGTTACGTACCACGGCAATACAAAATTGCTGAATAACTAACATGGTGGTACAAGGGGTACAAGAATATTGCAGCGCTTCTTCTAATAAGTTAATCAATATGAGTGAAAAATGTTGTATTTATCCGTATTGCATCATTCCTGCCGAAGTATATATTTTTGGGTACTTTCATGCTTCGCCAACTGGCCTCATAAATTGGTTTACCTCACCTGGGTTCATAGCAGCGTATGGACCCAGATGAGGTAACCTATTTATGAGGCCAGTTGAAGAAGCATGAAAGTACCCCAAAAAACAAACAAACAAAGATTGACCCATTAGAAAGTTGGTTCTACCATAAAATTAACCCCATCAGATACAGTACGGGCGAGGGGGCCGGCTAGCTATCGTATGGGGAAGACAGTTTCACATAACAAAATTGGGAATCTGATTCTGATGATGGTTCTTATCCTTTGCACTGACGTTTAGCAATTGGCAATTAAGTTCCTGTAGTTCTGTTTTCAACAAAACATATTTTGAAAGTAGTTCAGGCATTTGTGTTAGCTAATTTGGTTTGCTTTCTTGAACATCCCTTATTACCCCTGGTCATGTTTGTATTACCTTTGCAGCAAATCAAGTCAATCCAGAGTATTAAGGACGAAATTTCTCTGATGAGGATAAGTGCTCCGCTTAATTTTTTCTGCCTGATAACGGAAGAGTTGAATACCGTTTTGTGTAGCCGTGCGCAGCAGTTGAAGAACCGAGTTGTAAACCATGTGTTAAGTCTCAACAGGGATAAAAACAAACTGTAAGTTTATTTTGTATGCATTGTAAAATACTTTGTGCCGTGCTTTAAGTACGAGGCAGGATCTGGCTTTTAGGTCCTCCTCTTCCGAAGTATTTATTACTATTTTTTTTTTTCTTTTACTGTCTGAACCTGATCAATTTTAAACTCGGTATAGCATCTACTGAAATGCGAAGCAAGAAATCAGGAAACACAAAATTGCCTGCATTTGCACACAAGTAAAAGCATTAATTGATGAAAATCGGCCTTTTTGTGTATGGATCAGGGGCTACCATTTTCTTGTCATTTTGGTTTGACATGTTTAATGGCATTATTTCTGTCAGCAACTCTTGATTGCTTATACAGGGTATAACAGAAGTAATGGACAAGGGTCCACCGTTTCCTTGTGTGTTCTTCAATCCAAATGAAACCTGAGTGAGCCTATAGAGTCGCTAGGGGTCCGTTTGCACGTGAGAATATAGATTGACCTTGACATGTCCATTCAAGGTCATCATGATTCTAACTTTTTGCACGAGCGTCATGCACCACTGTTGTAAATTTGAAAGATGTTCGGAATTATTAACCAATACTACACAGGCAGGGAAGCATCTTAAACAAATGGATAGCGAGTTGCTTGAGATGCTTCCCTGCCTGACTGCCTTATTATTTTTTTTTTTGGCTTTGTTTTGACCGTAACATTTGTAGTTGTTCACCGAGTTTCGTTCTATCTTTTTTGGACAGTATTTGTGAATGATTCCCAATAGTTTCGAATTTACACTAGTGGTCTACGAAACTCAGGTAAAAAGTTAGAAACATTATGACCTTGAACGGACATGTCAAGGTCAATCAAACTCTCACTTGCAACGCCCACATTTCGATTGGAGATGATACAAGGAAACAGCTGCCCTTGATCCATTACTTCTGTTACACACTGTATAAAGCTTCTGAATATTTCTGGCAAGAAAAGAAATAAGCGAGCCATGTCGTGTCTCAAAAAACCAAGACGTGATCAACTTTTCTCAATGTATTCACTGAATGTGTGTGTCCTGTCATCATTCTCATCAGTTCCTAGCTGCACTAGCAGCAGCAGACTGAATCTAAACTTTGCTGTGTACAAAACTACAGTGCATGATAATTGCGTTGCCTATTGCATTGATGCTGATGTCAGTGCATCCCTAAACAAACAAATTAATGCCAAATTTAGCTATCCATTATTTATACAACTGATCAATGTGTCCAGTGATGGCTAAATAATGCAGCTGATTACTTCTATTCCCATTGCTAATGAATGATTGTCATCATCAGTATTGTACAACATGAACTGACTGGAAAAAGTCTGTTTTGTTGTTTGTGGTAACATTGGTCTCGAACGCCCATACAACAGTTAACACGGGCAACGATGTTGCATCACCGACTGCAAGGTGAGGCAAATAATTTATTATCACTTATATGCAGTGAACATGTCCTACCTTTCGTGTTGTCTTTTACTGTGGTTTGTAGTCCGTTGTGCATGACTACGTATGACACGACCACAATCCATAAACAAAAGGGAAGGATTTAAAGTAGATTGCACACAGCTCGTAAGCGAAGTACCCAACTTCCATTAGAAAATCGTTTTATATTGTGTATGCATGTACATTTTATCGCCTGGTGAATTCCTTGTGATTCAGGTTGCATTGCGTCAGGCTTCCGAAAAAAAAATGTATGCTGTATATTTATTTATACTGAAAGTTTAACATTTATATATAGAAATTCGTGACTGCAGTGAGTAGTGTACTAAAGGAATTTCAGTGGCCTTCGAACAATAAAAATAGTTTTGTAAAGTATCTTAAATTAATCCTGCCATTGTTGGGCAGAGGAATGGGTAGGAATTTTTTACCAATGCCCCTAAACCTACTTGACTGTGAAGTAAGATCAACCTAAGGTAATTGAAGAGTTATTTCTCTACTTGTCTTGTATCAACAGAATTACTACTTCTGAAGTCCGCAGCATATGAACAGTGATTTGTTAATTTTTTCTTTTATTTTCTTGTTGTTTTACAGAAGGCATCAGAACAATGATTTTTTTAAAAATTTTCCCCCTTTGTTTTGCTCTTTTTCAGAATATGTCGTGCCTTTGAAGAAATGGCAGATCGAGCAGGTGCTTCTCCAACAATCACAGCAGAAATCGTAAAACTTCAGGAGTACGTGGAAGAGGTAATGCACAATATTTTAAGTTAGAATTTATTGATGGTGTCCAATTTGCATAGCTGTTAGTGTGTTACTGTTGCAGCTGTGTGGATTGCAAGGATTATGATGGGTGAGAAAGTACTTCAGGGTCCTCGTGCAAATATGTTGCTGGAAATTCCGCAGTTGTAATTTTTGTAAATTGTTGTAAATTGTTGTAAATTATTCCTACACTTAACCAAATGCAACACATAATATCTAAATAATATCTAAAATAATATCTAAAAATATTTTCTTTACCTTATAATTTTTGTAGCTTGCAAGTTAATCGATCAGTCACTATTTTTGTGGCGCCTGATACTGAATCACGAATGTACTTCCACGTATGTTTGTTGTAAGACGGGAGGGCAAGCGCATCCCACAGCACCGTTCACTGCTATTTTGTACAGCCTTTCTACCGCATGGTCAAACACTGCAGCCCCATACTACACTGCACTTTTGTCATTTCTGCTCAGCCAGTCCGAAAATGGTTCTTCTTTCCAGCCATCTACATATATATTTTGCTTAGGAGCAGACTTAGCTCAGGAGCAGAGCTAAAAGGATTGCTAGGGATCAGGATTAAACAAAGCTTCAATAATCAGCAAGAGGGCGAGCGGGCTCATTCTTCCCACGGTAGCAAAGCAAAAGGGCGAGCGGCCGACAATGACAACGGATATGCGCCCTAACAATTAGAAACACACTATTCCTTCAATAATGCTAACTATTAGAGCCGAGTTAAAGCAGCGGGAATTAGCTAGACCGGCGTATGTTACGCCGGGGAACAACTAGTTATCACTTAATCCTTTTTTATTGTTTGAATCATTAACCCATACATAATAATCCACATTGCTTGGGTCGGACTTTCTTAGTGATAACAAGTACAATGGGTAGCCATTTTTAATGGCTCGCACAGTGCTACGTGACAGAGAGGTGTGAAAAATGGAATAATACGACAGGATTGGTTTGTCTGATTCAATGCTACCCAATGCTGATTTGTTAGGTGATATTCCATTGGTCGATCCTTTATTTCATGTTGCATAACAATCGAATCTCGAGCCACCATGTTTAACCATCATCAGCTGCGCTTGATATCAGGCTCAACGCATGTTCAGCAACAATGCTGCATGCCCGAATTCCGGTGTTGCCCGTGTATAGCGTTAAAGATCTTATACAAGTAAAATGATATTCTTAAAACACCTGGTTTAATATTATGTTTGTTGTAACCTGGCCACTAGTAGCAGTTGGAGGATGAAGAAAGTATTTTGTAGACCACCAGTACATGTAGATGTGAGACTAGTTGTGCACTCAAGACAGTCAGCAGGCACATACTTTGGTAGCTACTCCACTTCTTTGATACTACCAACATGGGTTGGTTAGGTTGAGGAGCTAGTAGCACTGTAGGACCCTCCTGCATAAGCATGCTTGGGCGAGAATAACTAGTTCAGCAGATCGCACCTGGAACCTGCCATGGTTCTACTTGTAATTTTATGATTACTCCATGCCTGAGGGTGAAATTACTTTGTGTATTTAACCCGGTCTGGTATTTTAAAGTACCTTTGTATTGCGATACTAACGATTACTAAACCCTACGGTTTAAAATTTGTGTATCAATGCTTAATAGGCTTAAATAAAGTTTGTAATTTAAGCAGAGTTTCTAGCACGAATATTAACTACGCAAGAATGGATTTTATAACTGTGTTTTCAATCACATCGGCGCGAGACAGCGAATGTGACTTACAGCTGTGATGTCACAGAAGACCTCACGTGACTTATGCTCCTCACCCCATCCTGCACTGCACAAGCGGGGTCGTCACCATCTTGTCATAGCCAAGGCAAGCGTATCGTTATGACTTCGCCAGAATGATCGGTTTTTTTTTGCCATATTGTAGACTATGTAAACTAATCATTGTGCAAGTTGAGCTGCAGCATCCCTCCACAATGCACGAAGTCACTGACTGAACTGAGGTAACTGGCTTGAGTATTGAGCATTTAACACGAAACTCAAATCTTAAATTTTATTAACCGACTTTCAAACCTGCAGCATCATAGGGCCTTATTACTTTTTAACATAAAGATTAAGGTAAACGTAAGTTTAAAAAAAGCAGCACTATTTTATTTCGGAGCTTCCAAGTAGAGCGTAGCAATCAGAGCATCGAACCAGCCGCGTAGCAACCAGGGTGAGCTCCCTTTGTTGGCACATGATGAACTGTGATGTAACGCCAATGGGCCTTCGCTCTGAATATCGGTGGTGTTAAAAAGGCGTCTGCTAGAAACGCAACTTTGTAAAATTATTACGCAAGTACTGTAAGTCGTACGCGAATCCAGTAATTTGCATACGTTTTTTTAAGAACCTTACCGTACAATACTGAAATTTAATATAGTGGGGTTTAGTTGTTCTTTAACACAAATAAAAAAAAAACCAGCCTCACGCAAATTTAGGCCTAATTGCTCATGGTGCTATCTAGTTGGATGTCTACTTATTGCCGTAGTGCCTAGCGTGTGGGGATTAAATAGTCCTGGTATTAACTCTATCCACTATTCAACCCTTTCGGTTTTGACCAATAATATATATATTTTACTCTCCATTAACTATTTTCGTTACATTTTAGAAATTGTATTTTTATTTATTTTTTGTTATAGTGTAGAGAGGAGCAATTACCGAAGCTGAAGGTAGACATTCAAGACAGTGGTGCCAGACTTATGTTCCTTGTTGATTATGCACCATTTACACGTATGTATAGTCCATGTGAGAGGGTAAATTAGGGCTTAGCATCCAATTTAGGATAATGGAGATAATAAATAGCTTGTATTACATGTATTAATCTAAACCTCGCTAATCTTATTGAATTAAACCTCACAGTAGTAAACTTCATTAAGCTTATTTATAGGGACTAAATTAAATTGAATTAATATTTGCAGAAGATGATATATATTTGAATAGCCGAGTTTTTAATTGGATGAAAGATGTCAGAGTGGTCTTAGAAATCTGTCAGAATTTCCTTGTAACTCGTCGTGACATGGCTGAAGAGGCCCTTCATAGGCGGGTGCGTGATTTTGATGAGAAGATGACTGCATTAGGCAAGGAACTGGAAACGTTTAAGAAAAAGGATCCTCCAGTAAGTAACAAATGATTATGTTAAGATGAAAATGATGTAGTTGGTTAGTAAGTTTAAACTGCCCGTCAGTTTTATATTTACATTTTAATCTTCAAAGAACATATTTCTAACAATGGTGATATAATCCTGCAGGTGCTAAATGTCGAAGAAATGAGAAAGAACGTAGACATATTAAATCGGATAGCAGACTTATTGTCACATGCCCAAGACGAGCTTGATGTAAGTGGCAACAAAGTGCATTTGCTAACATAATTTTGTGATTTCATTCTAGTAATTTGTTTACATTGATGTAACCAGAATAATGTGTGGAAAAGATATATAAAGAATGTGTTTAGTATGCCCAGGGTCTTTGAATCGTTGTAATGCTTACTGACCCAGTATTGAGCAGCCCACTAACGAAAATCGGCATTGACAATAAAGATTAATAGGAAAATAGCGCTATTAGACATTTTCAGACAACTGCATAACAGCGTATACTGTCAGACAATAAAGCTGCCAAGTCTGGTGAAAAGAAGCTCCATGACTCGGGTCAAAATAGAAAAGCAAGAATGTAGCAGAGTCCGGTTGCTTCATTTTGAATTACAGCTTGTGGTACATTTGCTTAAGTACCAGACTATATCAATATATATACTCCGTTGAACTAAATACTCATCTTGTGTGTTGGCTGGCAGAGTACTCTTATGACTTCCTAGGAATCAGGATTTGTTTTATTAGGTTACTTGTGCTGCATGTATCTTACGTTGCTTTCTTAATATATGTATTGGAACTGAACAGAATGAGTGTATTGTACTAACTATGAAATGGCTGCTCGTAGTTATTGGCTGATTTGTAAATTTCTTTTCGGATGTACTGACTAAGGTGAAGTTAAAGTTATAATCGGGACATTACTGTTTAATGGTAAATGTGCTGCGATTCAGCAACTAGCATTTTAGTTCACTGACTATTTCTAAATATTTACTTTAGCAATTGAATGAGTGTATTGTACATCTTGTAGTTGCATACGCTTAAAAAAGAAGAGAAGAACTTGTGCTAATGAAACATGAATTTGCTGCATAGTTTTCAAGTGCTTTCTTGTGGAGGTTCATACTGTCGGCATCATAGTTTAAAATTCTTCAATTCAATTTATAGTAAATTGTCATTCTTCGATATCAGCGTTGGTAAACCAGCATCCCCTAATTGATTGTCTCTTGCTACTCGTGATCATTAAATTAATGCTAACGTATGATTATATTTTGTGCTGCAGGCCATCAATAATGAAGAAGTTCTTCTAGGTGAAACTCCTTCCGATTTCCCAAATCTTGTAGCTATGGTCCAGTTCAAAGAACCATATGAAAAGTTGTGGAATATTGCTTTGACATTTACCAGAAAATACGATGCGTGGATGAATGGCAAGTGGTATCATGATTTTTACTCTTTAACAAATGATTTCATGTCACCATATTATTAACGCTGTGTTTCTGTCAATAGATCCCATTGAATCGTTTGCGTTGTACATCTTTCCATCTAATTAAGATTTCACCTCGACTCTCACTAATAATTAAGCCTATTTTTTCTTGTGATGTCACAGGTTTACTCGTACAAATTAATTAATTCTTTAAAATCTATTTGGGAAAAAAATTGACCAAAATATTAATAATATGAAATATGTGTTTAGTTGCTTTACGTAAGAAATCTACATATACGGAATGTAAAATATTTCAAGAATTAAGTTGTAGAAGATTTGTTATTCCTCAAATACCTTGATTTCTCAAGCTTATGTAAGCTTATGAAAAAAAAAAACATTTTCAAGAGTGGAAGAAAGAAAAGTTTGCTTTTTCACCCTCTCAAAATGTCGGTGTTCATCCCCCCACCCCAAACCACTCACCAAAAATTGTAATGGTGTTAAAGGTATTAGATTTTATTGAATGGAAATATTTGGAGTTTGAAACTAAATAAATTTTGAAAAATTTGTCTTCAGGGCCATTTAAAAAGCTGAATGCAGAAGAAGTTACTGAACAAGTAGAAACAATGTGGTCCACCTTATATAAGTTGTCAAAGTTGTTCCAGGACCAGCCAGGACCAAAACGAGTAACTGACAACATTAGAAACAAAGTGGAGCGGTTCAAGCAATACATGCCATTGCTGCTTAGTGCATCGAACGTTGGAATGAAGGACCGTCACTGGGGTTTGGTAAGAAGTTGAAATATTGTGAAGTTAACAGCGAAAGCTGGCTTTAGTTGATTCTTCTGGATACAAAGAGCCGGATTATTATAACTAGGGCCCCTGCATAAGGACTTTCTCAGTCTCTTTGTGACCAGGTGGTTTAGGAAGGGAGGGTGGACATGGCAGTAATGATTCCAAAATTGTCGCTCTTAAATATTTTGCAAATTTCAAACTTAAACAAAAATTGCAATTAAATTCTGGCAATGTTACTGTTTTTTCCACTACCATCAAACTTTTTACATTTTCGTTAAAATTAGTGAAATATTATCCAATTACACTCAAAAAGTAACTCAAATTAGTAAGTTTTTTACAATACAGTTCATCTTGTTCATTTCACTGCAAGACAATATAAATTTCTACCATTCAGTAGTATGCAGCTTCACAGTGCTCAAAATCTTATACGCATTTAAGTTGTAATTGTAACTGCACTGTATACATAGCTCACTTCCACAGCAAGCCAGTGTCTGCCACGCGGAAAACTTATCACGCGGAAAAGAATGATGTCCTTTTGGCAATAAAGGTACCAACCAACAACTTGCTGCTTAGAGTCATTTGCTAAGGGTAGAAAAAACAAATGCTACTTTGCCCCATTTACAAAATTTCCCATTAGCTCTTTTCATTCTTTGTCATTCTACTCTCATTACCCTTTTAACGAAACTATTAAACGCAGTGTTAGAGAAAAATAGAAAAAAATGCAGCTTTTGATGAACCTGAAAAGCTAGCAAACAAAGAGTATTGTTAAAAGTATATTTAAAAAATTTTCTTTATGGTTTTCTTCTGGGGACCCCTAAAATCATGGAGCCCTAGTGTGGACCTCGTAGACCTCATTGTTAATCCAGCATACACTGGGTGATAAAAAAAGCCAGGACACAGCTATGTGTACCCGACTTATAAACCACCCTGGGTAAAGGCTAGTGAATTTAGCTCCAATAACATCCTGAAATGATATGGCACCATTTTTTGTGGGTCTTGAATTACTATCGCATACTACTCCTCCCCTCTATTCCAAATTACTTGTCTCCTTTTTTTTGTTTTCTGAAGGCCTTTGAATATATCGACGATGTTTTGTGTTCCTGATTATGTCCCCCTCCATCCCTGCCTCCAATCCTTCCGAAACTTAATGTTATCACTTTGTGTAAGCATTCTTAAGGTAATTAACTCTTTCTGCTGAATCATTGAGATGATGTTTGACAACAGAAGGTCACACACTACATATGGTTAACATTAATGTTGCATGTAATGCTTGTTAATTTATTAAGGTAACGGTGGTTTACTTAAGCAATAAGCGAGCAACAACGGTTGTGCGTTTAGTGACTGTTGCACCAATAACTTTCAAACAATTCAAATCAACTCTGGAAGTCTGCATCTGTGAAATAAATCAATCTTTCTATTGTATCTGGCTGCCAATTTTGAGATCTAAAATAGCTGGCCTAGAAATTATTAACATACTACTGTAAACTTTTAGCTGGAACATGTATTCTTACGTTTTGCTCATCAACAAAATCAACAAAACCATAATTTTTCATGTGGCAATGATAAACGACGTGTACTAAACTTGTATTAAAGTTTGAAGTAAATTATTGTTCAATTTTGAAGGCATTTTTAAAAGAGTTCTTGTGTTGCATTGTGGGAGCTTTTTACAGACAATCATCGGGCTTTTCTTATGATGGTGTGATAAGTGTTTTAAACACGTTTGTAATAGTAACAATAAGTTTTGAGAATTAGCAGATGAACGTAGAGTTCACGGTGGATCACATTAGAACTTGCATGGAAAAACTCCAAAGCATTGGTTTAAATTGGAAAGTGTATATTATAGCTGTCGTACGTATGCCTCATACACTTGTCTGAAATCATTCAAGTGGACAAGTAGGGTGAAGTCCTACAAACCAACAGCAAGCACAATTTCTGGGTACAAACAAAAGTGTGAATATATTTCCCAAAACCTATTCATTTATACAGTTTAAGAATTTTATTGATTTTAAGATATACAGCGTACAAGAAAAAACGTTCTTTAATAATGTGGTAGCTTAAACAATCTTTACTTAACTTTAGTGTTGTGTAGCTGAAGAAGGCATCAGGTCCAATCGGGCATAGTCGTTGGTGACAATGGGTGGTTTTTTGAAGCAAACCAAAACAAGAAATGGCTGTGCAGGGTTATACACCTGTCTGGGGAGCCTCAAGGAATTTCACAGGATGAAGGATGGGCCCAAATGACCTGATTGGCTGGCGAACCACTGATGCATATGGTAAAACTAGATAGCATTGATTGGATTAGGCCAGAGAACACTAGGCTAGTGCCACTGCTAGCGTCACCTGCTAGTGCCGGAAGTGTTGCAAACTGAAGCCTAACGAGCTTGGTGGACGATGTTAAGAGTTAAATAAATGAGTTCAATGATGATAAAGAGGGAATGGCTTATTGTGCAGATATTGTGGCGATTCCCGATAACAGGCCGATATCGATATTTTAGTGTGTTAATGTAAAATAGGCTAATTTAAACATATTAACACATTTAAACTATTCTTTGGTGGCAGTGTAAGTCTTTTCCCCATCATTTTTCTAACAGCTAGCCAGTTAGTTCGGCAATAAAGCTAATTATGAAAGTAAAAATGTGTGTTTAACTATTGGAATATAGTAGCATTCCTCACTATTTCATTCTTCTTCACTGAGGAACTTCTTAG
>JAHWFP010262761.1:0-21494 GCA_023313725.1 Lithobius niger
CGATCACTGATTAATTTGATGACGTTAAGAAAGTGCTCAGTATTTCGCTCGTTAGTCTAGTCTGCCCTCCGTTGCTTCTATTCGACCTATATACTCCTCTGCAGCTCTAAAGTGCATTTCTTCGCGATCGATTTTGATGTAACCGGTCACTGAGTTGTTCCGTGAGTTTATGGAAGTAATCAGTATTTCGCTCGTTAGTGTTCTCTGCGCACCGTTGCTTCATTTCGACCTACTCCACTGCAGCTCTTTATAGTGTGCGCGGCCTATCTTGAGTTCGCCCCAGAAAGGCACAGATAATCAATTGCATGTTTTTGGTAACAGAGTGCCTTGGTGATATCCAAGATGGTTACAAAAACAATGGCGGCCGTTGATTAATGCCGCCCCCTCCAGGAAAACGTAGCCGCTCATAAAATATCTGCAGGACTCAAGATAAACCGCGTACACAATAGTGCGTTTCTTCACAGTCGCTTTTGGTGTAACCGATCACTGAGCAGTTCGATGAGTGTACGAAAGTGCTCAGTACTTCGCTCGTTCGCCTCTCTCTATACCGTTGCTTCAATTCCACCTACTCCCTCTACTGCTTTTCAGTACATCTCTTCTCACTTTCGATAGTCTTTGGCTTTGCAAAATTTTAGATCTCTGCGCATTGTTGACCGATGTAAGTCCTGAATTTATGAAAGGAATGAGCACAAAAAACCTGAATGTCGTTACCCCCTTCCCTACATTCTTCCAGCTTCCCTCCACTTTTGGAATTAGTTCATTTCCAACTTGACGACTGGTTTGAAACCATTTACAATTTCTTAGCGGCTTAATTTTACACCAAGATGCTTATGATAGGCATGTCCCCTTGAAATGTCTCACTTACACTCGAAGAAAAGTTTCATCAAGAGCTACTCATTCGCATCACTGGCTCTCTTTTCTCCAGCCGAGTGTGAAAGCTGCACTGATGGAAATTAAACGTTAAAGGCTAATATTTTTTTTTTGCGCTCCCCTCACAATTGAACGCGCTGAGTTTCGCGCCTCCATTGTGTCTTGGAATGCCCATTTCGCGCGATGGAAGTCGTTGAACGTGTGAGTAAAGACGGGTTGAGACGGGATGGCTAGCGTCTCTCTCTATGGCTCTCATTCCGAGAAAGAATGCCAAGTTTTAATCGCCCTTTACTCCCACAACGACATGTAGCCAGTGCTCATAAGTAATGAGCAAAGTTGAGCTATACTTCCGAACAGACCTGTGGTATTTCGATTTTTTTTTTATACCGGAAGATTTGTAATGCGCAAAGGGATTTCGTTGGAAGTCTTAGTGTTGCAGAAATTCTTTGTCTTTTTCAAAAAAAAATTATTTCTGTTTTTGGAGAGGAGGATGGTTGCCTGGGAACGTTTTAGTCGATTTGGGGTGGGTGGGGGGGGGGGGAGTTAGGGGGGACAATTTGTGCCAGGCCCGAGGAATTTACACGCCAGGTGTGATGGACGTGGCACTAGTTCGAAACAGCCACACGAGAGATTGATTTCGTGTTTCCTTTGGGAATAAACTGTTAGACTGGGAATAGAATGTAAATTCGCTTAAATTCTGACTGCTATAAAAGTTGTCTGTTCTTAGGTTTTAACACGTTGGCGATAACCCCACGAAGATCTGTAAATCCTGATCTTGAATTGGTCACGCTTACATTGAAGTTTCAACCCTCCTTTGCTGCATTTCCATAATATGCATACTGTTACCCTTTGCATTTGGAAAGGTTTGTAGGCAGCAGTAAGGTTTAATGTGGACTTAACACTAGTTACATACTGCATCAATATCTTACAGGGCCTCGGTTCAGTTAAACATTACCAAAATCTCTTTCGCGTCATCGATTTTTAAATTATATTATTTTTGGCTCTTTATGTTTCTGGGTCGTTCAGGGACTCGATTCGGCGTTCATTTTGCTGGTAGTCATCCCACTCTGACCACTGGACTGTGCTTCCTCAGGTTGTTCGACGTTCGCGGTGCAAGCTGGGAGTCAGTTATTTTCAATTCTTCTTGGTGGTGTAAGTCGTCTGATGATGCAAAAGGAACTTTTACGCATCAAACGAACCCGTCTTTTTAAAATTAATAGTGCATATTCGGGTGGACTGGCGTTGTTGTTACAGTCGCTCTGTTGTGATGTTACATTAAAGAAGAAAGTGGTCTAACTAAATTGCTACATGCAAAGCGGATGTTGAACTGATCGGATTATTTTGTCAAAGAGAAAGTTTGAGCTGAGGAAATTGTTGCCTCAGGCAGAAGTCAGACTGGTGAGATTGTTGCTTCAAACAGAGATTCTCAAACAGAAGTTAAGACTGACGAGACTGTTGCTTCAAACAGTGATTTGAACCCTTAGGGCCTTAGGGCTTCATCTGGCGGATGACCGGATGCGGTTAACGCTCGCTACAAAACCCTTTGAACCTTTTGGATTTAAACTGAAAAGACTGTTTAAAGTACACAAACTATTTTCTGAAGCGTGATTCTATACAATTAAGTTTCAAAGAGGTTTTGTTTAGCGGTTAGCCTTGAAGGGGAATGTGTGGTTATGCATAATACTTACTCCCACAACCAAAACAACAATTGTTTTTTTATCCCAATCTCGACACCCATTTTGGTAGCACCCATTCCCACTAACGTCGTCCTCTTTAAAGCGTCCCTTACTGCGCTACAAACTTTATTTCTGTATTTGTCAGACGTGTGAGCGTTGTTACCATGTGTGCGGTAATATTTTCTGCAGTTCAATGGCAGTAAACGGATATGACGTCGTACACAGTTTGGGACGCTCGCTGCATTTGTTTCTACACGAACACAATGACGGCGCCACTCGCAACGAGTTACGATGCAAGCGAAATGGTTCGAGGAAGAACCCCACCGGAGCGTTGCCAGGGAGGGGTAAAACGGGTGCGCAGTAACGAAGGCAAGGCGATGACGAAGCTACCAATCAAAGACTGTGGCTGGAATCGTTTTCGAGTGCCTGCGGGGACACCAGACACTGTCCCCCAAATGGTCTTCCTATTTTCGCGGCCGACAGTTTTGGAAATAAAAATAAATTGATCGACTCCCAGAATGAAGCCAAGAAGGTTAATTTCTTTCATTTCGTCGAGGTTACTTCTGTCTGAAGAAATGTAACCTAAAGTTGTAATGCCATTACCTTTGCATATTATTACCTTTTTCTAATAGGGTTCCCACATATACACTGAAATATTTTCCTTGAGTTTTCCAGGTTTTGCAAATCAGTTGAGGTCAATTTCTGGGTTATTAACCGAAATTTCAGTAATTTTTCTCTTAACATTCTGCCAGTTTCACTTTTTTTTTTAGGGCTCACTTGGTGCAAGATGTCCAGTTTAATGAAGTTTTAGGTGTCAACACAGAAGTATAAAGATAATTTTTTTTTATTTTACCGTAATGTCTTAACAAAATATGTTTATTATGTATTTAGGACTAAGCCTAAAAGTGAGGCTTTGTGTTTTCCCTGAATTTTTCAGGTTATTTTGTGAAAAATCGGCGAATTCCCTAAATTTTACCTGAGTCTCAAATATAGTTTAAAATCCCTGAGTTTTCCAGATTTTTTTTTGAAAAATCGGCGAATTCCCTAAATTTTCCCTGAGTGTCAAATATAGTTTAAATTCCCTGAGTTTTCCAGGTTTTTTTTTGAAAAAACGGAGATATTCTCTAAATTTTCCTGAGTGTCAAATATAGTTTAAATTCCCTGAGTTTTCCAAGTTTCACAGGTTCTCCAGGTTGGTGGGAACCATGGCTAATACACGCGTTACCTATTATACGGTACAGTTTACATGAGAATAGAAATGCATTGTGCTTCTACAATGTCAGCGCTACACAGTGGAATTATTTTTGAATTAATTCAGAAATAATACATTATTTGTGCTTTCATATCGTGGTCACAGTACGAAGAAGAAAGATGTATTATATCGAATGCACGGGCGGATCCATAATTTTGTTAAGTGGAGTGCTAAGGAAGGAGTTCGGGTGCACCATTTTGTGTCCTGGTGCTCAGAATGAACTTATTCCCCTACATATCTCCTCTTTTAATGATGGAATAAGCTCGTACTGCTTACATGTAACTTTTTCCTTCCTTTTCCGTAAATTACGAGCTGTTAAAGGCACTGTTGAGGAATGCCACTCGGCGTGTCGCCGCAGTCGCCGTGAGGAGGTGGTGTTGGCCCGTTTGCGCATTGGTCACACTCGACTTACTCACTGTTTCCTTTTGCGGGGGGTTGACCCTCCTGAATGTTATTGGTGTCGGCGGCCACTTACAGTCCGGCACTTCCTTGTTGATTGTTGCCATCTTGATGGTTTTCGTCGTCGTTTCCATCTTCCGCATGACATTGTGCGTCAATTGGGCGATAAGTCTGTCCTCCTGTCCAGTGTTTTTCAATTTTTGCAGGAGGTACAGATGTATGACAAGATTTAGATTTGGGTTTTGAATAATATCTCTGTAATGTGTGGTGCAGTGGCAACCCGGACCACTGCACTTTGACTGAGGTTGGCGCTAATGACCAAGCTGTCGACGCGCCATTAAGCCTCATCTCCCCCCCCCCTTTTCCGTAACTAAATTACGTCAGAGAGAGTTCGAATCCTAAATAAAAAAAAAATATTTAAGCAGGAAGCTGGGGCGGCCACACCATTCCCACTATTTTGAATTAGTCAATGAATAAATTATACTGACTTAAAGGGGGAATGCCACCAAATGACAGGCTTCAGCATCTATAGCCATTTACTGCTATCTATTTCTGTCTAGCCCTTACTCTCAACAAGCAAAGGAACACACAAACAAATATATTTTTATGAAACAAACACGCCACTTGCCTCCTTAATTACTTAGTGTAAAGTTGGTGCATCCACGTGCACCAGAGAGCAAGCGGTAAAGTTAAGCCTAACGTAATCACGGGCGCTTTTTTTCTATATATCTATCGTTTTGGAACGCAGATTTTGAACCGCTAGATGGGCGTCATCGAGTGACTGTGATATCGTTAACCTTGACCCGTGTGCTCACTGGTGCACGTGAATGCACCAACTTTACACTCACTAATTAAGGAGACACGCGACTTGTCTGTTATGTAAAAAGAAATTGTTTGCCCATTCCTTCGCTTGTTGAACTCAAGTACTACATAGAACTAAATAATGGTAGACGGCACTAGATGCTACAGCCTGTCATTTGGTGAACAGGCACTTTAACCACATAACGAAGCGGTTAAGCCTAACTTCAAATATTCTTCTAATGAGTAGCCATATAGAGCACTTTTGAACCTCTCATGTTGACAGCTCATGACAGAGAAAAAACTACACCACTTTTTTAATACCAAAGGTGCAACTATAGTACAGTAGTACGTTTAGAGGTCCTCATCTATAGAAGAGTTAATTAAGCAGTGCCACAAGAGTAATGGTGATGTTGTACCTTTTAAGGTGCATACTCTATCCCTTTTGGTACCAAAACTACTCAATTTACTGAAAAACCTATCAGGCTCACTGGCAGTAGTACACTAGAACGTTGTTCTTAATAGTAGCACTACTCCTTCGTTTCTGGAGTATCTCCACTCAAAAATACAAATGGCTTTGATTGCCCATGACGGGTAGGACGTATGATGAAGTCTCATAAGAATATAAAGACTGAATGGGTAACTGTGTCATAAATGTAAGAGTCAATTGCGTAAAAGTCTTATGAGGTAAGAGTCGAATGGAGCATTATTGTTAACTAGCGGAGTCGCTTGCTTCGCTCGCTCATTCCGCGTCGTCTCACTCCCCTTCCCTTACCCCCCCCCCGGTCTCGCCCCCCCCCCCCTCATTAAGTTGCCGTTCGATCGGTAGATGGCATCGTATGTTCGCGCTGCTGGACGTTGCGTTCTGGGCGTAGCTACTATCTCAGCCTTGGTCGGTAGATGGCATCTTATGTCCTGCTGGCTGCGCTGCAGATGCAGATGACTGCTTCGTATGTCCTGCTTGCTGCTGCTGCTGGCTGCCTTGCGGATTTTGTGTAATTATAGAGATAGTGACTCCTTTTCTGGAGTGTCTCCACTCAACGATTGCAGATGGCTTGATTTATTTTTGTCCATGATGGGGAGGAGGTATGAGTGAGATTCTCGAGTCCAATGTGTAAGAGTCCTATAAAAATGTAAGAGTCGAATGTGAAAAGAGTCTCACAATTCGAATGGGTAAGTGTTATGAGAATGCCAGAATCGAATGGATAAGAGGGATAAGAGTCTCATAAGAATGTAAGAGTCGAATGGGCAAGTCTCGTGTGCACATAATAGTCGAATGGGTAAGAGTCTTAAAGTAAGAGTCGAATGGGTAAGTCTAATGAGAATGTAAGATTTCTGCTGTGAACTCTGCAGGTGTCATACCTGTTTTTTTTTTATTTATTTTTTTAAATTTAGTTTGAATAATGGGACCAGTGACATTTCTTCCCGCAATATAAGTTGCCAGTGTTTTTCTTATCTTGTCCTGTACGTTGTGGTGACTACAGTGGTGTTTTTAAATGTTTTATAGAATGTAACAGTCGAATGGGTAAGAGTCCCATGGGAATGTAAGACTTAAATTGGTAGGAGTAGCATGTAAATGGATGAGTCGAGTGGGTAAGTCGCTTGAGAATGTAAGAGTTGAATGGATCAGAGTCACATAAGAAAGTAAGAGGAATGGGTAGGAATCTCTTATGAATGCAAGAATCAAATGGGTAAGGGTAAGAGTCTCATGAGAATGTAGGAGTGTAACGGGTAAGTTTTTCAGAAGAATATAAAGAGTCGAATGGGTACGTCTCATGAGAATAGAAGTCATATGGGTAAGAGTCGAATGTGCAGGAGTCTCATCAGAATATAAGATTCAAATGGGTAAGTCTCATGAGAATACAAGATTGAAATGGGTAGGAGTATCATGAGAATGTAAGAGTCGAATTGGTACGGGTCTCATAAGAATGTAAAAGTAATGGGTCAGAATCTCATGAGAATATCAGAGTCGAATGGGTAGGAGTTTCATACGAATGTAAAAGTCGAATTGGTAGCAGCCTCAAAAGAGCTGAATGGGTAGGAGTCTCATAATAAGAGTCGAATGGGGAAGAGTCTCAACGAATCTTTACATGTAGTGTAATTTGTATAACCATAAACCTGACTGTGATTGCCAAACTTGGGTGAGTATCAGTGCCTGGAATCGGTTATGTCACTCGGTTATTTCTAGTTTACACCACTGAACAATTGGTATTCGTCACACCATGGAGTAGAATTTCTCCATTTATTTTTCTTTGCGTTGAAATGATGTTTCCCAGACAGCTGTAAGCTTCCTGCCAGAGCCAGAGGCAGGCATTTTCTCTCTTTCTCACTCACTCTCTCACTCTCTCTCTATCTCACTCACACTCACCATCACTCTTGCCTCCCTGCAGAAGTCAGAACCAGCATGAAATGAGGACTTCAGGCCCCAACGCTTACTTAAGTGACAGCGTCAGTCATTATTGGCTGCCCGACCTTCTTTCACGGAGGATTTTATTTTCTTCCTTCTTATTTTTTTCCCTCTCTCATTCGTTCTTGGAGTTGAGTTGAAGTCTGGGTTCGTGTTTCCGACCAACTTTGAGAAACCAGGAAGTAACTCCATGTGTTACATATCGGAAAGACATCGCGAACTGTGCAGACACGAAATCAATGAAAAAGCGTGCTTTTCTTCATAAAATGATGATGTGATGAAGATGATGATGATGATGATGATGGTTTTCCTAACTTTTTTTCTTGTTGTCCGTCTTGCTGTGACGCTCGAGCAGAGATTATATTTATTCTAAAAAAGACAGGAACTAGAAGTCAAACCAAGTTTCTAGCGAATTCGTCTTAGTTTTTGATGTAGTTAATAAATAATATCATCGAAACTGGATTAAGAATTTACTAGGCTTTCAGTAGTGTAAAGGAAACACAACAACGATCATCATACAGTAAAAATAGCTAGGTTATTTTGTAGAGATGACATGACCGGAATTCAAACCAAGAAAACAGGTGCCATTTAAGTCATCTCTCCAAGGCCGCAGTCAGACGTGCTTCTGGGAATTCTTTGGTTTGAAACCGATCATGTCTTCCCAATGAAATATAAGTCTTAACAAAGGTTTGCCGAACACTAGTGTATGATTTTCGCTGTTCTGCTATTGTGGGTCAAGAGTTAGTCACGAGTTTATCCTGCGATCGGGCTCTGCACCACTGGATATCAGTCAGGTGCACCGTGGTGCACCTTGTGCGTGCAGGTGCATGGAATTACACACAAGGTGCGCCATGACCAAGTGTGCACCATTAGTTGTTTTTGTTTTTTAAGACGATGCTGTAGCCAGCAGAAATTTGTTTGAAACCGGCGTATTATATGGGGGCCGAAACGTCGCTCTAGTGTTGTACATACGTTCCACTTACCTTTCGTATAGTTAAAACAAAAACAGAGTCGACACAGCAGCGGTACCGTGCATTTCTTCTTCCTGGAAATGGTTTAGCAAACAGGAGTGTGGTGTACGATAACTGATCTATGGAAAATGAACAGCAGCGTAACCTTGTTAGATATGCAAACCAACAGATTTGTCGCCTGATCTATAATCATACGTAAATTAGGGTCTTTTTTTTTTTATTATTATTCTCGTATGGTGGACTAATTTTGTAGTAAAAAATTTCGCCCAACCATGGCCAGTAAACTATTCGGCTCGACCTGCAACAATATTAGGGGGGGGTAGACAAAATGGCTGCCACGAGTAGCCCATTTCATTTCTTCGAGGTCTGGCAAATCGGATCCGGTAAATTTTTGTCCGGTGAGTGCCACCATCTACTGCCAAATAGGCAACTGACAGAAAGCTTAGTAATTTGCTAACTCGATCCCAATAATCACTCGGAATATAGCTTACACGTACAAATAGTTTTCGGTGTTGCCTTTTGCCGCAAAGTTATTAAATTAAGAAGAGTTATGTGAGTCGACTGCACATAGCTCTTCAATAAATAACGACATGTTTATTTATCCACAGAAAGTGTTTCAAGGAAGAGTGGCAGCATTCTTTTGTACTGTAGGTGTCGCCCTCAGTTGACAGAAAGCAGCAACAAAAGAAATCAATCGCGTCAGCGGCACTTTCGGCGACCATTGTCCAACCCAGTCAGTTTGCTATTTTTTATCCAACATCCGGCTGGTACTGCCAGATACATTTTATACATAATGTCTGGAGATTCTCATCAAATATGAAAATTTCACAATTTCTTCATCCATGAACATCGAATGATCTTTCTTTTTTTTTTTTTTTTTTGCTCTTTCATTACAAATGGGTTTTTTAAACACACGTGAGTAATGCAAACCAGCGAAGCAACAGCGCTCTGGCAGGCAGAAATAACTGATATCAGCGCCGCTAATCGCCTTTAACATTATTGTCAGTAGCAAGAAAGAATCCGATTCTGCCGTACCATGGCAATTCCGATTCTGCCAACACTTATCTGCAGTGCAGACGCAGAACAACGTCACTGATGTACACATTAGTTAGCAATATTCAAACTAACATTCTTTCACACGTGAAAATAACTGAAGCTCAGTTAAAAGGCCAGAGATTTTCCGTAATTTCAGACAAAAGTCTGGATGTCTGGTAATCTGTGAACATGTGGAAAAATTCAGATATGTCGTGGGACGCATTATTCCAGCAGGAGATATGCTTGGTTAAAAAAAAACCTAGCAACCTCAGCTTCTGTTGATGAACATTTAATGAAAAGGCGAACACATGTCTTTCTTCGGATAGGCATGAAAGTCATACCTAACATGGTCCAGAGTTGACTAGTCTTGACCTTGATAAGTGCCTTTGCGTGCTCGTCCGAGGAAGTACATGTCCGAAAATTGAGTTTTTATTAAATGTCCGCCAACCGAAGCCTCAGTCTGTTAAAGACCAGCCCCTGAAATATAACATGACGATATACTTTTTTTGTGTTCTGTTCAAAATAGGGCAATACATTTGGACGAAAGAGCATCGTATACAATGTATACAATTACCAAAGTCAATTTCTGATAAAAACGGTATTAATTTTTTATGTCTCTTAAGTAAATATTTTATGAGCTCCTACAAATCAAATGTGTAATATCTTAGGTTTTTATATATATATATGATGGTTATATGTATGACCATCATATATGACCATCAGATATGTATATTTTTTTCCTTCTAGTGTTCGTTTTGTTATTTTGTTGTGTTTTTCTATTGTAAATAATTTTGTTATTTTGTGCTTTCTGCCTGGTTCGTCACTATAAAATAGGAATTTTGTATTCCTCGTAACGATTTCCATCATGTAGCATCGTACTTCATGAACATAAACTAATTATTATTATTATTATTATGACATCACTACGCCATTAACTTCCACTAAACCATGCGCAATGGCTGTTTGCCGTGACGTCACCATGAGTTAGCCAATGACGAACGAGAAGAACGGCTGTTTGGCCGTTTGATTGGACTAGCCCAGTCACGTGATATGCACGTCACGGCAAACAGCCATGGCGTCTGGTATAGACTACATATTAAAGACGAGTGGTTCAATGGTAACAATTAGAGAAAAGAAAGCTCGTTGACTAGTGAACAATAAATGTATGAACTGGGAAAAAATTCTAAATCGGTCATTCACTTCCCGTGTGAAACCAAATTAATACGCAAAAATCCGGCGCTTACCCTTAGATTCCCGGATAAGTCTTATCGTCGTAACTCTCGAGCAGATCCCGCCTCCTTCTTCCGCCGCTACAAGAAAGTTCACAAACACTGAACGGCACGTTGCACAGATTAAACGATACGGTAACATAAAAAAAAGAAATTACGGAAATATTTAAGGAATATTTTTTTTTGGAAGCTATCCAAATCGCCTATAAATTACCTAACTCGTCGACTCGGTGAATTTGCACATTTTGCTTTTTTTTTTAAGTATTTTTTCCCCAACTGAACGTTTCTATTGCAGCAATATTTTTTTTTTAAATCAAACTTTAAGACTGACTGCGAACTCAAAGGCCACGAAAGTGAAGTCAAAATTCAGGAAACATAAAGGCCTTTCATCTGAGAAGGGGGGCTTAGTTGTTATAAAAGAGGTCGATTTGCCCCAATCCTTCGATCTAATTCCCCCCACCGGCTTTCAATTCAGCTTAAGACCGGACGTTGTAAAGGGGTCCTAAACCCATTGATTTTCACAGCGGTATTAAAAAGTCTTTTATCGTTTACTCGGGGAGTTGCAATGACTTTATCTTTTTTTCTTACGGCGAAAAATTTCCCTTCTTTTACGATTTTCAAAGATTTCTAAATCAGATTTATGATCCCAACCGTAAAACGTTCGGCGTAATAATATTTTCCAAAAGTTGAATCTTTTTGAAAAGAGTAAACGTTAAAAAAGGGGGTAAAAGGTACGTGATTCGCCAAGTCAATATTCAAACCGTATTTTCTGTAGGCGCCACCACCCTAAAAAAAAAAAAAAGAACAAGTTCCAATCTATGATCAACCAGAGATTTATGCAAAGAAATTTCTGGAAATCGAGCAGCCTTCCAGATCGGAGTTAATGATTCCTTTAAACCATCAGAAATTGTCTGCTGTAGTGAAATTACCATTGTCTACATAAGCATCCAGATAGTGGTTTAAGTGTATGTTCCAGTTTAACGTTTATTTGTGGCCATAGTGGCTGAGCTCAGCGTAGTTAACTGAAGAAGTTACTCTTGTTAAAACTGGAATGGGGACTCTTGCAAAGGCACAACCAGTCATTGCCAGCCACGATAGTGTGAAAGATTAGCCTCCATCATCAGCTAGGCGATCTGTTCTGAACTAAACTGGACATGACAAAGGACTGACGGGAATTGAAACCTTTGTATACTTTGTTCAATTGGTTGCTGGAATGCTCAGAGGGTTCCAGGTTTGAATCCCCGGATTTTTACTTATTTTACTAGACTTCTTTCTCCTTCTAATGCATCTAGTAAGGTTTAGAAATAAGCCGATTCATCTAAACGTGCATTAGTTTGTTTCTGACAACATAAGCCTCGAAGAAATTAATTAATTAAACAAAAAGTATATCGTTTTTCTTACGGAGAAAAATTGTCCTTCCTTTACGATGTTCAACCAATTCTAAATCGGATGTACGATCACAGCCGTAAAATGTTCGGCGTAATAATATTTTCCAAAAGTATAAGAACCTTTTTCTATAAGAGTACGCGTAAAAAAGAAATAAAGATACCTGATTCCCCTAATCAATATTTAAACCACAGTTTCTGAAGGCGCCACCATCTTAAAAAAAAAAGAACAAGTTCAAATCTGTGATCAACTAGAGAGTTAAGCAAAGGGATCTCTTTGCTTAAAGAGATTTAAGCAAAGAAAACATCTGGTTTGCCTGTTAAAAGCATCTACTGGCTAACTCCTTAACTAAGCGTTCGGTGGCAATATAACTGCCTTGTGAAAGAGCTCGTGGAATTCCGCAGTAACGTAGACAGCCAAAGTGTTCTGAGTGTTGAAAGTCTCCCAGACAGCCAGTGTCCTGATCTGGCAATTTTATGTTATAGCGACAGGCGTAGCCAAACACCTCTTTAACTACACAACGCTTCTCGTCAGCCAGAAGATCGATGACATGCTAATTTCGCCATTTGCTGTGTTGAAATGTCAAACTAACTGATATATCTTGCATTGCCGCAACGTCGAGGGTAACAGACGAATTAGCTGTTGAATGTCCAGGGGTCATGACGATGGACTGAAGGGGGTCGAGATCATAAAATTGTGTTCTTGTTCAGTTTGTTGCTTGGTTGATCTTATTTTCACTATAACTCGGGGAGGGAGGGGGGGCAACACTCACGCAGGTTTTTACCTATTTATGTTTTGGCATTGTTGATCAAAACGCTTAAGCTTTCTAATGAATTAGACGGAGTATAACCGTCAAGCTGATTTGGCTAAGCTATAAACTAATGATTTGCGTATACTGAATCCATCAGTCATACATTGAGTACAGAGCATGTCCGGACGTTAAAATAAAGCTTTGTAGCTTATCTTACACTACTTCCGAGAGAAATAGCATGGCGATTAAGGCGCCACCAGCTTGCAAAGCTTCTGGGCGGAGTCCTTGTGTTAACGGGATTGTTGCTGCGGTAGTTGGCCTTGCATCACCGTCCAAGTTGTCCAGCGATGCTACCAGAGCAGCCTGCGGGATTAAGCTGTAAAGCCAGTGTGATCATTTGGCTGACGCAATGAGATCATGATGCGAAATAATTTGGGATAACGCACTCAAACCACCGGAAGAACAGTATGACCGGAACCAGATAGTAGCTCGGCTGCCTCATGTGAGTAGAAAGCAAGTACGATACTTACTTTTACTCGTATAGGAGTTCATTACAATTTGTAAAAACATCTGAATACCTGACCTTCTTGTGGGTCATTATCAAGGAAGAGAATCCAAAGACTCGCCACTAAATTATTAACACAATACTTTAGAAAATACAAGCTAAAAAACAACACCACGACATCATGAGTTTTACCTGGTTGCACAGGAACAATTCAAAGGGTGGCACCATTTGCAAGGATGTGACACAGAGACGAAGCTATAAATATTGTTACATAGGAGTGTCTGGGAAACTTGCTTCCACTTAGTTATTACCGGATCACGTTAGGTAAGACTAGTTTTCCACAAGGCCGAGTGGAACGAAAGTATATAGGAAGGTTGGTCATTCCTAGCCCATTAAGTCGTTTTCACGCCAAAATGTTCGTGTGACGTCACTGACTCCGATCAGATTTGACTTATGCGCATGTGCATAAGCTGTTGAGCTGCTTTGTAACGTCAGTGGAAGCAGAAAACTCAACAGCCAATGGAAAAGCAATATGCAAAAAGCTCGCAAGCCCCCTGGTTTTCCAAGCATTCTCATGTAACAATATTCAGCTCGGTCGCTGCGTTACTTCCTTGCAAATGGCGCATCCCTTTGAGTTGGTGCTTATGCAGCCAGGTAGGGCTCATGTTGTGTTTTATTTTAGCTTGTATTTAGGAAATATTGTGTTAGCAAAGGTATTTTTGCGTCTTTAGGTCACCATCCTTGAAGAGAAGGCCATCCGAGAAGGTTGGTGTATGAGCAGTAGCTATAGTGCCACACTTCCTTTTTTTTTTACTTTCCAATCTGCCACTAACTTTTTACACTGTATCATGTCTCGAAGTTCCCAGATTTAAGCCCGGCCTCATCTTAATCCTCCCTGGAAAAGCGCTCGTGTCAATTGTAGACATAATGAATAATTAAAGAAAGTCCCAATGTGTAAGTACACGAGGATTTATAAGTTCAAATATGCAGCATACACATATATTACACTAAAAAAAACCTGCTAGCATGCTAAACCCAAGTCTTCTTGAAAACGAAAATACAAGCGAAAACCACAAAGCCAAGGCGGTTAATGGTTATAAAGCGTCTCCACTGAAAATAAGTTTTGATCGTGATAAGGCTTAAAAATCCACCTAACTGGTGAAACGGTGAAAAGAGAGTGGGAGATGGGGAGGGGGGGGGGGGGGGCTTGGCGAAACGGACTTGTAATGATCCTATTTCTTCTGTTTTATTCGTAGTCAAAATGGTGCCTGGCTTTGCTAGCTAGTAGCTACCCACACTACCTCAGGGGTTCTCCCAATCCCGACCGCTGTGGATCAGAGAATACTACCCCCTTAATGACTAAGATAATTACTCCAAGGATATAAAGTTCTTGAGAAGTTATCGAGAAGTGTGGTGTCCCAATAGACTCTTACGTGCCAAAGTGTATTCCCTTGGCCTGCGACGCCTGTAGGCTGCCTTAACCTTAACAAGGTTTATTCTGACTTGACAAACTTTTTCACTCATCTGTAACAAGAAGCTATAACAATTATAAGTTGGTAGCTGGGCTGGACTGCCTGACATTTTTCTATGTTAATCGTGTGGTGAAGCTTGGAACATATTGCCTACAAATTTTGTCAATACCACTTGCTGTGCGAGTGGATTCCGACAAGGATTAAACAAATTAGACCTTACTAAATTTTTAACTGCTTTTAATAGTGTGTTCTTATTAGCTTCAGGTTAGGAATCAGTGGCACACAGCCCATTCTTGGGCCGGAATTTACTTCTCATGTGAATTCAAATAATCATACTCGGTACGATTTTCAAATTCCATTATGCGGTTATTCTCTGTGGCTCTTTAGCCGCATCTTCTACGTTGTTCTTCTGTGGTTTTTTAGCCGCCTCTGTTTAGTTTGTGCTGTGTTGCCATCCCATCGCGCCTTTGTTTTTCTACTAGTTATTTGTTTGTAGCTTTTCAGCCATGTACTTAGGAGGTGTGTCGTGCTCCCAGCCGAGGCTACGGTGTCAGAAAGCGAGAGGGACAGTTTCCTATGATCTTATACATGCGACAGTCGACATGAGCACGAGTCATCACAGGGCTCTTCTCGTCTCGAAAATGCTGGGGGGGGGTGTTAATTGAGGCCAGGCTTGAAGTTGAACCAAGGAATTCTTGTACATAAGACAATCGTGCTACTGCTACCTTTAGGCTACCTTGCCCCATTCAGCAGTGTACTGTAATTTTGACTAAAATCAGGCTACATTTATTGAAGTCCGTACGCAAATTTTGTGTAAACCTGCCCTTATTTTCACATCCATCCATTTTTGGGTTATCATAGTGAATGCTTGAGTTGTATTTAGCGGTAAGGGTATTGTTGTACCGTCCGAAACGGTACGATTTAGTTTATAGTTTACGATTATAGTTTAGTTTCTATTCGCAAGTTTCAAAACAAAACGGACGATCATATTTCGAAAACGTAGAAATTGTTAGGACTGAAACATTGGAAAATAAGGTGGGGTGGGATTGAGGGGGAGGGAGGTGTAGTAAGAAGAAAGAGTGTCGTGCGGTGCACGTGTGACCCGCATGCCGGATAGGTCGATAATCGAAGGGGATGGAAAGAAGAATAGTTCAAACGATCACTTGAAAGGCCGATCCAGACGGCAGAACGAAAATCAGTGGTGACAAGACCAAAATTGTGTGAGCAGCCAAGGAGATGTATTACCCTCGAGCTTCCTTCCTCGCAGCAATATTCCTTGCCCGTCACCGACTAAGATTAACGACATTGGGCCGCCACATGCAAAGTGGCTTCGCTTATCCTCTTTTAAAGTTCGCCACTCGTGCCTCGGTAACTCGGCGACGTGAGCGACGCGTAGCGAGCAGCCGCGCAACAGACGGTCGAATTGCTCGCACGCTCGCCCAGTTCACTCAAACGTAAACCAAATCAGAGCTCACGTGCACGTGACTAGCACGCGAGAATCCCTCAACTCCTTGCAATGTTGACTTCTATACCATATTCCCCCTCCCTTCCCCACGATCTTCTATTTTCCGTCTCCATGTCTTCGAGAAGTTGTTGACAGTGACGGCAGCGCCACTGCCGGCCATGGTCGTAACTGGAACGAATAAGCAATTTTTTCCCAGCTTTTTTATCGCACGCACGAGCCAATTCCGCGTAAAACCGTTGACTTTAGTATTATTGCCACGCTGTAGGGGGTTTTGTAGGGAAAAATAATTTTAAAGAACAACTCTTCCTTCCCCAGTCCCTAGCGAAATACGGCGGCGCCCCACACGGCTGCTAAAGTAAAATAAAGAACGTCTTTCCCATTCGCCGTGTTGCCGACACCAAGCAGTTTAATCCAATTTGTAGAAGCCAGTTATTTCAAGAATGCATCTCTAAGATCTGAAGAGTTGGTGGTCACTTATACATTAAAATCAAAGGATGTAAAGATAAAGTCAGTACGCATAACACTGCGATAGACCACTAATAGAAAAATAACTTGATAAATCGTTACTTTGTGGGTGAGGCAGAATATGATGAACGATACACCTGACTGACGAGGCCCACAATGACAACATTTAAAGTCAGGAGTTTTAATATTTTCAGCCGAAATCGTGCGGTAGTTGTTCACGAACAAATGATGACACTACAAATAAAAAGGAGCTCAAACTCAGATATAAGCTACAACGTCCGCCATCTTGTGAAGTGATCACAAGATGGTGAACGTTGTAGCTTGTATCGATCGCCTTTTCATTTGTGGTTTCATCATTTTTGTGTGAACAAAACAAAGATTCGGCCGAAAATATTAAAACACGTGCTTTCAAATATCATTGTGGGCTTCGGCAGTCAGGTGGCTCGTTCATTTATTAAAAAAAAATACTTGCAAAACCATTTACCACCAAAACGTAAATAACTAACAAAAAAAACACTTCTTATACTTCAACATCAATAAATGTATATTAAGAACATTGTAGATTCCTTTATCAGAGTTATATAAAAAAAAAAAATTAAACGACTTCGCATTTCATCAAATCTAGGCGTGCCACAACGCTCCTAACATTTGGTGGTTTGCAATTGTCTACAAAATTCCTCAGTACTACCATACCATACGTCCCTTAAAATTTACGTTAGTTCTTACGGATATATTAGCGAAAACCACCATCCATGAATTAATTGCTTTCTTCTTCCTCTTGCACCTCTTATATTTCATTTGCCGAACACTACACAGTCGAACACTACTTTAAAGTACGGTCGTGGTAGTTTTTCTGCTATAACTACAATAAATTTTCATTGCACGTTTGGTAGTACTGAAATATTGGAAATTTGTAGGCAATTGACGATCACCAATTGTGGAAATTAATAATGTAGTGGCAAGTCTGGACTTGACGACTGTAAGGAACTTCAATTTTTCATATATTTTTCTCTCCGATAAAGGCATCGATACGGTTTTTAATGTCCAGTTATCGACGAGGAAATATAAAGCCCATGTCAGACGGGAAGATTTTTACTCCCGATATGACTAAAAATCGGATCGGGAGGGTAAATTGGCTTTTGTGACGGGGAAAAGGGGCAGGCGACATGAGTTGGGAGTAATTAAAGAGTCTTCCCGACTCGATGGCCAGGCGACGCTGCCAGCCCTCAGGGTAGCAACTTTTACTCACGGGCCTAATAAAGACCAATGGTGAATGCATTCCATGCCTACCAGATGTAAGAGATAAATCTAAGGAATAACAGAAGCACTATAAAATGGTTTGTCGTCTGAAGGCTAGTCTGCTCGTGCGACAGCCAACTAACTTCACGACAAAAAATGAAGGAGAACCGCTTCTTGCCCTAAGGGCAATCGTGTCTGGAGGGGAAAATCTTACCGTCTAAAACAGGTTTAAACAGCATTTTATTGTTAATATGTGTGGGTTCATTGTATTTACCCCATTCTAATTTCAGCAGGTTCACAAAAGATGAAGTTGTTGAAACTAAAATTTAATCGGTGACCAAAATTCAGGACAGGCTTTCGGTCGGGCGAAATTTAATACCGTATCAGACTTGAATGAGGTAAACAAAATGTATTGTAACAATACCGAAACCGAGATGATATCGTTATTGCATATATTTTTGATCTCAACTTGTCTCGAAAGCTTGAAAATACCAAAAGAGGGAACTTTCTACCAGTACTTGTTTCACCGTATTCCGTTCACTGCCTCCCTCCATCATACCGTCGTTCTTCCCTTCTGAATTTCAAAGTGAGCTGACCGCAGTAAAAAAGACATTGGGCGGTATGAATAAAACGAAGGCTAACCTTCTACTTGCACAATATGAAGTAAATCCTTCAAGTAGTGTGAATAAAAAAGACAAGGAAAACCTTCTGCTTTTGAGTCACCACAGTAATTAGCAATCCTTGTTTCCTTATGTTAACCCATCCTAGTTTAAAACACTAATAGGAGTGCCATACTATGTGACCATGTAACTATGATTGGCACTGTTCACCATAGATGTGACACATGAGCAGTGTGTCACATGACACTTGTTATAAAAGGCTTGGATGCCTAATAAACACGTCCATTCCTGTGCTTGGATTAAGCTGTGTTTAAGTCGTTACTCTTCTGGGGGAACACCACGCCATAGGCTACCAAGACAGTCTAAGAAGCAAATGCTTTTTCTCCCGATCTTTTGCACAAGAAGTAAATGGTGTATGAATAAAATGTACCCTTTGCTCAAAGAAGCAAGCAAATCCTTCCAAAAAGATGCATCTACTCCGAGGTAGACGCACACCTTCCTACGGTGGCTGTGGTTCACGTTACGATGGCGGAAGCAGTGCATTTACGAAATGTTAAACACGACATGTCTCATTCCTCTCTAATCCACAGTGACTATAAAAGCCTATTCCGGTTTGAAGTGAAATACTTGGCATGGGTAGCCAGTACCTTTCTCGGCGCAACCACAGAATCTCATGGTGGTGGACTCACGTATCGACAGAAAATTAAGATATGTTTGGAGTATCTATCCGATCAAGGATATCAAAAAGGACTTCTGGGTTGAACAATCGTCGGTGTCACGATCTCTCAAAATGTGGTTCATAAAATAATTGCGCAGACTGAACACTGGAATAAATTCCCAGCCTTTCAACATGCTATAATGGAAGCCAAACCGTTATGGCAAAGTAAATATCGCCGTTGGTGTAGTGGACTGTACACATGGTGGAATACCAAAACCGAGTATCCACGGTGATGGGTACGTAAACCGCAAAGGAAAGTGTATACTAAACGTGTACAAGCAACAATGCAATGCACCAAAGCCAGCCACGTGAACAGTTGCTTTGCCACTGACCTTTTACTTACCGACTGAAGTGTTTGATCCCAAGCTAAAGGTAATCATTATTCACTAGCGGAGTCGCTTGCTTCGCTCGCTCATTCCGCATCGTCTCGCTCCCCCCCCCCCCCATTTAATTTGCCGTTCGGTCGGTATATGACATCGTATGTTCGCGCTGCTGGCCGTTGCGTTCCCGGCACAGCTACTATCTCAGCGGACCATGGCTGCTACACTTATAATTTGCCGTTCCGTCGGTAGATGGCGGAGATGGCATCGTATGTCCTGCTTGCTGCTGCGCTGCAGATGCCGCTGCGTTGCGGCTCTTGTGTAATTATGTATAGAGATACAAACTAGAGAAACTAGGGACGTTCCTGCCAGGCCCAACAACGACTGTCTGTTACTCGTACCATTTTCTTTAAGCAAAACCCTTTCCTTCTACCTTTTGCTTGTGGGCATTTGCTTCACCTTTGTTCATGCGGGCCAATATCTTATTCGTAAAACTCATCCAAATTATGGAGTCTTTATTTTTCTTAAGCCTAAAACAAAATTAGTCCAAAATGTTTATCCGAAGCACCTGCCTACACTACGATTGTAATCTATCGGAAATGAATAAACGTACGAGCGACTGAATCGGACAATCGGTTTCCATACCTCCCTCCACTCAAACGTCCGTGGCATTTCGCCTCTTGGCGTTTGCGGTTTCCTTTCTAATATCCGCCGGCCTTTTAAGTGGTATATGCAGAGAGTCGTTGGTGGGCCTGGCAAGAACGTCACTAGTTAGCACTTGTCACATTCAGACGCCCATCCCAATACAAAACACAAAACTAAAAAAAAACCGAAACAATCCAGGACCCGAAATCAAAACATTCGGCGAAAGCATTATATCCCTTGCTTGACGTATGACAACATGTTTTGACTACCATCATAAGCCTTGTTTCCTTTAGACATCGCAGTATCCGATACATCATTCGGATTTTCCCGCTGAGCTTTAGGGCACTGCAAGCAGAGAGCACAATCACCAACTCATCGAGCTGCACAGAGGTTGATCACACCAACAGTCGCCATTTCCATTAAAAGTGACGTCACGCGTCAGTTGTTTTAGAATTTAAGATAAAAATATAGCCAACTATTGTGTGCGCGGCTTATCTTGAATCCTGTGGGTATTTTATGAGCGGCTACGTCTTCCTGGTGGGGCCAGCTTTAATCGACGTCCGCCATTGTTTTTGCAACTATTTTGGATATCAACAAGGCACTCTGCTACCAAAAACATACAATCGATTATTTGTGGTCTTTCTAGGGCGACCTCAAGATACGCCGCGGACACTATAGTGCACAAGTAAAACAATAAAACATGACTTATCGGGGATAAATGCACCCCATTATCAAGTGTGGATATCACCTCAAAGGCTTCGTACAAAAAGAAAATCTATATATAACTGAGATCGTAATATTTGTTTGTTTGTTTGTTTGTGTGTATGTCGCCAGATCACCGAGATTCCCACTACTAATTCTTATTTATTTTGTTTGTGTGTCCAGACGGATTGTCTGCCAAACGGAATTATCTGTTCTGTATAAGTAATGATTCGAACTGTGTTTTCAACAAAGAGGCACACCAGTACGGGTGACGTCATAAGTTTTTCCAGTCACAATATTTTCATGCAAACGGGATTTAGGCCTCTGTCTCTTAACCCTGAATCTAACTAAATCCAATGAAAGTTTGGTCTACTGCTAATGGGAAATCACAGTATTTTCATGCAAACGGGATCTAGGGTTCTATGTCTTTTAACCTTAGCTCTAACTAAATCTAATGAAAGTTTGGCCTACTGCTAATGGGAAATCACAGTATTTTCATGCAAACGGGAAATCACTAGAATGCTCTATAAAACCGGCCATATATGGGGGGGGGGGGAGGGGCTGCCCTA